>JBAMAX010003667.1:0-139443 GCA_037043745.1 Chymomyza amoena | reverse complement strand
GCTGATGAAAAAGGAATCGTATTTTTTAAAGCAAGAATATTGAATGTGGTAAACGCAAATAAATAATCATTATTTCATTAAATTTGCTCGAACTGAAAAAAACATCATAATTGTGGTAACAAATTTTAAAGGCATAGTAACTTTTTGATTTAGTTTATTTGTTATTTCTTTTGGTTTACTTTCACGTTTTTCAGATCTAAAATGAATAATATAAGTAATAATATAAGAATAAGTGTGCCGATGCCAGACGAAGAGGATGTGCCATTTGATTATAGTATTGGATATTGCAAAGCATCATAGGAATGATGCGTTTCTGACACGCGTTGAAGTTGATTATTTTTTCGTTGAAGCACAATGTCGCGCGATTGGAAGTCTTCTTCAACAATCACTATGGCAACATCGTCGATTGTTGGAGCATTAAATCTTCTTGAGTGTTCACCAATAGGCGTCTTATCAGCTCGAATAACAATATAATGATTGTCGGACGGCATTCGATCTATTGCTGTTCGGAACAATTGAACTAAATAATTGTGTTCATGAAACAAACATTGTAGTTGTGCAACTATTTCTCTTTCTGACGATCAACTTCGTCGGTCGAATTGCCAATGAAATATATTTGTAGAAATTGATATTCTTCATCTGCGAAAGGCAACAATGAGCCTGCTCTTAATCGATTCAACTCATTCCTTTGTGAACGTTGTTCCTCAGCTTCAGCTGTTCATTGGGATGATTGCAATTGAGTTCTACGCGAATTTCTACCAATGTTACGTCTTTTTGGCGGCATTATGTGCAAATATTGATCTGATCATATGTATTTTACACGGAAATCAAAACATGAATCGCTTATGATTTTTGTGTTTCCTTTCGACAAAAACTATTAACTAAAAAATATTAGTTAATCTGACAATGTACACAATGCCAACCAAAATAAAAAAAAAATGTTGTATTGGAAAATCAAATTGTCCTTTTTAGTATTTTCGTCGCAATTTTGTTATATTTTCTTAACCTTAAACCATCCTTGGACTTCCACGAACATTTCAAGACCAAAATTAGCCAAATCGGTCCAGCCATTCACGCGTGATGCCGTGACCAAGGAAAACGGGTTTCATTTTCATATATATAGATAGCTGACCCGACAGACTTCGTCCTGTCAAAAAGATTTGTAATGTGGCAGTTTTTTTGCCTACGTATTTAAAAAAATCTCCTGAACAGAACCGTCACCCTGGTGATAGGGCGTTGTGAATAAAAAATAATTAAATAAAACATATATAAGGATTTAAAAGTAAGTAATCGCTTTATTGTTAATCATGTGAATCATAATTATTATTATTATCATTGTAGTGATTTGTGGTATACGATGTTTTTTGTTTGATTACCTGGCGCATAGATAAACAAATCTGATGGTTTTCCAACACGGGAACAGGCAACATACAATTGACCATGTGAGAAACATGGGTTTTCTAGATTAATACCACAAACACTTAATGATTGCCCCTGGGACTTGTTTATAGTCATAGCAAAAGCAAGCCGCACTGGAAACTGTAGTCGTTTAAACTCTAATGGCACATCAGTCGGAATCATTGGGATGCGCGGTGTGAGAACATCTTCTCCTTTATACTTTCCTTTGAGTATAGTTGCTTCTATCACATTATTTAGTAATTTTTTTATCGCTAACCGTGTACCGTTGCAAAGATGCGGTTGGTTGATATTTCGCAACATTATAACCACCGATCCAACCTTTAATTGAAGATTGTGAGGTGGCAATCCTGGCAAATCCAGCGAGTTTAAAAATTCCGGTGGATAGTTGACTACATCATCTTGATTAGTAGCCGAATCAACTGATTTATATATCCTCAATTCGCCTGTAATTTGTTCTTGAATTTTGAAATTTAATTCATTTACATCTATGTTTTTTGCAGCCAGTATAGCTCGTTCGCTCAACCAATCATGGTTTCTGTAATTTTGAGAAACATCTGGAAACACCTTCTGAATAAGTTCATCTTTTGATCGAGTTAACTGACAAAAACTTTGAGGAAAGTTCATGCAGCCAGTCAACATGTCTATAGGAAATTTGCCATTACCAATGTCAATGAGTTGTTTAGAGAATATGTTTCCAGATTGGTCATTTTGCAACTCGACACGCATATTCTTGCTTAAATGAAGTACTTTGACATGTTTCCACAAATTGGAGGACTTTAGACATGCATTGAGTTCATCAGCTGGCGTTGATCGTGGAATCACTGGCAATGTTTGACGAAAATCTCCTGCTAATAAAATCATTGCACCACCAAATCGGTTATTATTGCTCCGTAGATCTTTTAAGGTTCTGTCTAAAGCCTCCAAAGATTTTTTATGTGCCATCGTGCATTCATCCCAAACAATCAATTTACATTGCTGCAAAACCTTTGCCATTGCAGAGTTCTTCGAAACGTTGCAGGTTGGAGTTTCATTGCTTTGCATATTTAATGGCAATTTTAGTGCTGAATGGGCTGCTTCGTCTTATAGGAGGCATATCAAATATAAATTATTTTTTCACTAATCACGAACTAAACAAACACTAACTAAGTAAACACTCTGCACAAAACACGATATACGAATTTGTTTCGTGTATCAGTTGACAAAAGCAAACTCAGATTAGGTCACAGACAACTTTTTTTTTTTTAATTTGATATGACTTGAAGTCAAAGTCGTAGTTGACTACGTTTTAGTTACAAATCATTTGTATGGGAAAAAGAAAAGGGCTATTTTTAGGGTTTTTCCAGCAAAAATTCTAATTTTTCTCGCCGTAAAAACTATCCTTGAACTTCAACGAACATTTTAAAAAAAGATTTGGCCAAATTGGTCGAGGCGTTGTTGAGTTATGCGCTTATCAACACATTTTGCGATTCATTTTTATATTATAGATAATATATGAGTTCTCAATTTGTTTTGCTCTCCTGCCCATAGTTAAAGTCACCTATACTATTTATTATTAGTTATACCAGCCATTCACAGGAGTTTAATATTTTCAGAAAATAAAAGAAAAAAAACCTGTTTAAAGTAAAAAATTCAAAGCAATTAACATTTTGCCGAATTTTGACCATTTTACTCATTTTATGTAAAGAGAAAATCCTACAAAGAGAATCTACTACTGCGTCACCCTCTATGAATCTCCTCATCTGAAAGAATTCAAAATTCAAACTGACATAACAAAGCGAGCGACTGACTCGTTTATTTTGCCTTCGATATTCTGGGATGTGGATGCACCAGAATGAGTTGTGCAGTTCCAGTTGTTCTGGAACAAATTTTAAGTTTGGTGCGTTGGTAGGCGGAGCGGTTTGTTTCTAAAATTTTGTGTTGTTTTGTGGGCTTTTGATTTTTGTTGCAAGTTGCAAATGCAATTTCAATGGGGTTGTTCATAATGCACCTGAGATGCTTTTGTACGTTCTGTGTTTTTTTTTTTTTTGTTTTTTTCAGTTTGAGACTGAGTAGAGTTGTCATAGTTCATGCTCTTGTTGTTATTGTTGTTTTTGTGGACTATTGTATAATTGAATTTCAAGGGGAGAGTGCCATTTAGCTGTTCAACTGTTCAACTGAAAACTATGTTCATCAACAGGATGTTGAGACTTTTTATGCTTCCATTTTACGTACGAATGTGTTACGAGTTGCCTCAAACTCCCAAAATGACAGATTATTAATTTATCAATGTCGTCGTTGCAAGTTGATTTTAATGTACTCGTAAGATTTCCTCTGTGTTTGCTGCATTTGCATTTCCGTTTCCGTTGCATTTACAGAGAGTTCCTGTTGCAGTTGCAACGAGTATTCGACTGGTTGGTTCACAGCTTTCAGCTTGTTATGCAAAGTTGAAGTTAACGTTATGCAAATTCTACAGCTACTCGTACATAAGTTTGTTATATACTATATACAAATATGTATGTATGTACTCTATACATATGTGTAAACAGCAAATAAATAAAGGACATAAGTACGAATGACATTGCAAACTGTACGCCTTTATTAGTTGACCTCTCGTTTTGTTTTACAATTTATTATTATCTTTATTCGTGTAGTTAGTTCAATTCATCTATTTACTAGTTCAATTTATGTATTTTCCCATAAATAACAATTTCATTTTAAATTGGCTGCATATTTGAAATGCTTTTCATTTTGATAATTATTCGTTTTTTGATCTGTTTTGAATAATGCTTAAATGCACTTTCAAGTGCCCTACATAGTTTTAATTTGAATTTGAATTTGAATTTCGAACAAGTGCTACCTCCTTAATGTATTTATAGGTATAGTATGTACCATATTTTATTTACCTGCTGTTTTCTTTTTACTACAAAATATCATATATAAGCATAAAGCTAATCACCATCACCATCAGTGAACTTTGAACCCTTGCACATAAACTATTATACACTATTAAGAAAGAACTTTGGTAAGAGTATTTGTAAGGAGAACTTTTGAGCAAATTTCGCAATTGTAATAATAAGTTCTATAAATGCCAAAAGCGCATTATTAATTGCGCAGACAAGCATCCAGAAGGACAAGGCAGACTTCCAGTCAAACAGACGAGTTGGGGACGGGAAGACATCGAGAAACCAAACGGCGGCTACGGTCGTCTTTGGACAATGGCACTTAGCTATTGTTTGATTCTTCGTCAGTCTGGCAATTTGTGTAATGCAAACAATGCCAACCGGTTGGACTGGTGACGGTATGGATGTTGGCCAAAGAAGTCAAAGTCAAAGCGGCTTTTTAGCATCCATTAAGTAGGCTTAGAAGTTTCAGCAATAGTTCAACATTGTTTGAATTTAAGCGCATTAGAAATGAGAAAGAAAATTCAGTAGATAGTAGTACAGTTGTGTTCATAAAAATAGTGGTGCAGCTGTTCAGTTAATTGATTATGTGTTCCTCTCTTATTATCGATAACCTTAGATAAAAGCACTATGTATTAAAGATTAAAAAAAAACATCTTTAAAATCGAGGTGGTAAAATGGGGGTGCCTGTTTTTGGAAGCAAGAATAAAACTTATTTGGACCAGTGCTTTGAACATTGGTGCAATATTGGTATTCCGGCTGAATGGTAATAAAATAAGAAGTTGTGACCTGTGGAAAAGGTAGGGACTCATATTTGAGGCTCTCTAAAATAAGTTTGTCCCCCTGGATATGTTAAGGGATATAACCTGAAAGTTACGTTGCCCTAGCTCTTCCTATCTCTGAGATCGAGTCACCTTGATCATACTTTAGTTAGCATAGGGGGGTCTCCAACGACATACATTTTCGGCTTGCACAAACTTAACTTGGACGCAGCAAGCATCTAGCAGTGATCGGCGGATAGACCCTTGGCGTCGAAAGAGGACACCGAACGATGCAGCGTCAGCGGCTAGACACTCTACGACAATCAACGACTAGATCCTTGTTGACGAAAGGTGACACCAGACGATGCAAGGCACTTGACAGTTCGATCTTAGGCTGTACTTTGTTAAACTAAATTTGTTTAATAAAATTATTCTTTTAAAAGTTAATCGTGACCCGATTTCTTAATTTATATTTTATTTATTTATTTTATAGAATACCTTTGGGAGCCATTGCAGCTGATTTTGACAGTTGTCACACACATACACTGGCACACACAGGACTGCGTGTGTGTGTATCTCATGAGGGGACACCAAGTCAAGTGCAAATAAGCAATACCAAAGAACTCGTTGAGTGTGTTCAAGGCATTTTCAATTTAGCCTTAACGCTCGAAAACTGCTTCAGGCGGACAACAGAAACAACAATAAGGTGACCGTCCGACCGACCGACCAATAGGTACCACACACACACACACACACACACACTGGCACCCATGTCTCTTGAGTGTGGTAGTATTGTATTGTAGGCTAACTGATACTTGAGTATCCAATGCACTTGTTTTAGTTATCCATTATACGCTTCGTTTCGGTATGTGAGTGATAGCAGATGGATGAATGGATGGATGGAAGGATGGATGGATGGATCATCCAACACTCGAACTACGTAGTACTAACTACGAGTATTTGCAATGGCCATGACTCTAACGAAACTTTTTATGCCAAAGGCACATACTCTCGCATACTCTCAGATACTTCCATACATAGAGACGGACAGACATACAGATGGAACCACTTGATGTACACTCGAATTTTCAAATAAGCCTTTTTGTTTGTTCCACCACTGGCTTTGGGTGTTTCGTCATCCTCGTTGGACTCGTTGGCCCTTGGGGATGCTGTGTGCTGTGTTGCCTGTGTCCTTATCCAAATGGCTGGTGCAATTGACGTGCTAACTAACAAACCGTTTCCTGTTTCCAGCCTCCAGTCTCCCCTGGTCTTTGTCTGGACTTGCATCTAAGCTCATTTGCCTGCATGCTACATTTTGCTACTCGAAATTTCTTTTTGGCAGACATTTTACATATGCCATTGCCGCCATTGTTGTTATTGTTGTTAGTGTTGTAGTGTTGATTCCCCAAAGTTTTTGTCTATGTGCGCATATTGTTGTTGTACATATGTACAATATATACTTTGCTCTTGGTGTCTTGGATTCTTCTGCCATCCGACAGTCTGTCTTGCTGCCGTCTATTGTTTGTTTGGCGTACTCGTTACCAGGCAGCGCCGAACAACATACTCGAACAACTTTTCCAACACAGAAGATACTATACATATATAAACATTTAAATGTATTTTTCTAAAGAAATCTCTTATATATGTTGTACTTACGTTAAGTTTCTGCGAGTCACATTTCTATACTTTGAAAACAATTTTCTTTGCCAGGGTAGGTTTGCCTACGGCTATGCCTCTCATAATTGTGGAAATATTTTACCTTAATGCAAAAGAATATGACAGCTGAAGTAATATTAATTATTTTTTAGAAAACAATTTCGCCAACAGCTTTGGCACAGTGGAAATCGAAAAATAACGCAAGTTTCCTTTGAAGTTTGCCGCCAGGCTTGCATCGCACAGCTGAAGGCCAAGGATACTTTTATTTGCTTTGAGGGTGTAATTTTTTCATATTTAAATTTAATGAAAATCAACAATTTATTTTCACATTATTTACTCATTTTATTGAACTTTTTTTTTGTTTTTGTTTTTAAACGCACACACATCCCCGCATACACTGAAAAAAATGAAACACTAACACAATTAGGCTGCGCGTAGCGTAAAACGAATGTTAAGTAAACATGACAAGGCTTTTAAGTTTATTGCGCCAGGGCCAGGACTCATTTGGCTCATGCAAGGACATAGACAGAAAGGGGGAAGATACAAGGAATGAGCGGAGTGAACCCATTTTGGCAGGAAGTGTGAGAGAGTACAGAGATTTGGAGTTGTTGTTGCATTCATTTTTAGCTACAGCCCTTTGCTTTGTTTTTATTTTTATACCCTGCACGTTAGGATTTGAGGCATATTAAGTTAGTGCAAGAGCATGTAACACAGAGCAGAAGACGCAAGAGATCCCCATCAATATTGCCTCCAACATGGTCATTACGTTTTTTTCGCATTGATCTCTTAACTAGGAGAGATTTGATCTGGGCGACTCCTGATCTGTACACATTATGATAAATATTTGAGAATGTATATAAAAGTTCAAAGTTTAGCCCGTGAAATCGTTTGCGCGAGTGAAGGGTATCGCCAAGTCGCTAACACTCGACTTTTACATTCACCACATTGTGTTTTTTTTTCGTTTTAGTGCCGTATTTTTGGGTACGTTTTGGGGTCCGGGTAAGAATTTTTGCACTTACTGTCACTTTTCATATTCAAAAAGCTTTGCGTCTGCGTCGCTAATTTAATAATATGGAAACATTTTGCTGGCAGCAGCTGCTAAATGTGTCGTACTGACCAAAGTTGCAAAGTGCCCAATTAGGGTACACGACAGTTACTGTGAGAGGGTTAATGCGGCAGTGTGTGCTTAGTTAAGTGAGAATTTCGGGGTCTCGAATATCTCAAGTTGTTCATGGAGCTATTCCTACAGAAACTAAACTTTTTAAATTATTTTTTGCCATTTGATTAAATGTGGACCAAAGATACTATATCTGTCTTTCTTTTGTATTACCAGATACTCAAGGACTAAAGAGACTGATATTTTCCTACAGTGTACGGGTATGGTAGTCTGGTTTTTCACCTTCAGTCAATTTTTTAATTATTCCCAACTTTCTTTCTTATTGCCTAAATAATTGTTTCCAATATACTATGTTCGAAGGGGTACATAGTATAATACACTCAGAATGTCGCTTCAGTATTAGACACACTTCTAAATATTTTTTTCACAACTTTACCTTAAATAAAATTGGTAACAATACAATCCTTTTATAAAGGGATATGAATTAAAAAAGAAAATGTCACCACAAGTTTGTGTTTATTGCAGCACATGATTTTTCACAGTCACTGCGCTTTGCAATAAATTCTCGAAATTGCGATTGCCAGCAACTTACACACTCGGATCAACACACACATACACACACACACACACACACACAACCACACGTGTCCTTTTTTTTGTGTGTATTATATTTGTTAAATGTATCAACGATTTGGCAAACATTTTGGCAACGGAAGTTGTGAAAAATCGTTGACGAGCTGCAAAACACTTGACAGCATCGGCAAGGACTGAGAGGCAGTGTAGCAAAAATGGAAAGTGAAGGGAGAAGTCGCACAACGCACACTGGTCGGTGTTATTGTTTTTATTGAAAAGCAACCTAATTTGGGAATAGTGTATAAAACCAAAAAATTGTATTTTTATTTTGTAATATTTAAACATTTAATATTTATACAAAAAGGGTATTTGATTTGTGTACTCCAACTTTACTAACTACGCAATGTTTCAGATGAAGTAGACAGTTGCTTCGGGTATTATATATAAGCTCGAACATCTTTACTGATAATTTAATAAAATTTAAAGATCAACTTTAATTAACATGTTTGATTGAACCGACCATTCCCAGCATTCATTCTACGCCCCCGAACAAATCCGGTTCGTCAGCTCGAATCAAATTGTGTCACATCGTGTCATTTGTTTGTATTTGTTTTTACAACAATTAAATGAATTGTTAGTCGAATATGAAAAATAAATAAACGTTTTAAAATTTCGTTAGCTAAACAATGCAAGAAACTATAAATTAAAGGATGATCATTAAACAACTTATATTTTGACAAGGACAAGTTCATATTTTTATAAAGCAATTGCTTTTGATTCGAGTCTATTCCGTTTTCACAACCAATGAATATTAGGAGCTCCTCCATTACAGGATATATGATATATCTTAATAGCTTAACGACTCAAACTCTATTATTATTATCAATTGGCCATTAGAACCGTGGATCCGTCTTGGCTGCATCCAGAAGCCTTCGTTAGTTATTTCTGTTGTTCAGTTGAAAATATCAAGCCTTTCCAGGTCAATAGATACCTGGTCTCCCTCTTCCGCGCCTTCCACCTGTGGGCACCGTTTCGAAGGCTTTTTTCGCTGGAGCATCATCATCCATTCTTGCCACACGACCTAGCCAACGCAGTCGTTCCAACTTAATGCGCTTGACTATGTCAATGTCGCGGTAGAGATCGTACAGCTTGTCGTTCCATTGTAAACAGTACTTACCATCAAGATGGATCAAAGATCTTACTTACAATTCTCGAAAACTCTTAAAACTCGCTCATCGTTGTTCGTCGTCGTCCATGATTCTGCGCCATACATAAGGACGAATATAAAGAGCGTTTTATACAGAGTTATCTTCGTCCTGCGAGAGAGTGTTCGACTTCTCAATTGCCTACTTAGCCCATAGCCTGATCACTTTGCAGGGATACCACATTCAAACATAGCAGCGTACAGGTGACACCTAATAATGCTCTAAAAAGCGCCTTTGAAATCGACTAGCAGGTTGTGTGTTTCGATTTGCTATTCGATAGCAATAGTGGTACAATATTCGCTTTGTTCGCTAGAAAAAGACGCTATTTGCCCCTAAAAATCTGTAATAATTCAAGACACCGCCTTTTGGATTCGGCTATAAACTTAATTAAGATCACCTTGCTCCAACTACGAGCGACTGACAAATAGTCAAGTCAGGCAATTCGACGGTCGATCACTGGGTATCGCTAGCTCAAAGACTCTGTTTGACAAAGAAAATCTCTATTAATTCGAGACACCGCTGTTCAGACTCGGCTATAAAATGTAGGTCCCTGTTCTCGTCGAATAGTTGCCAGTAGAGGTCCGAGGGGGCGACTGATAAAATAGTCAGTCAGGGAATTAATTATATGTGCAGCATTAAGCGGGATAGTGAACAATAGTTTGCATTCGAATGTATAGGGTGGGCCATCCGTTTGGTTGTTCAACACTCATATATCGGAACTCATGCGTTCAAAGCGAGACGGAGAGTAAGTATATCACGTTCATAACGTGTAATAATTCTACTTTATCATCATGGATCGTTTAACAAACGAACAACGCATAAAATTGGTACGTAGTTATCGAAAAGTAGGATGTTTGCATAGGCGCCTAGGGGATATGATTTTTCATACATAAAGGAGTAAGTAATTGTAAATACTGAATAGTACATACAATTTCTCAGTTTTGTTGGAAAATATATGTATAAAATGAATTTATTAATTGACAAGAGATGCTGGCCTATATAATCCTAGGCAAGTCGAACAAGGCTGTTTATTTAATTTGAAAAATACAATGTATGGAAAAATGTTGCAACTGCAACCAGTGTGCAGCACCAAATTCATACAAGAAAAAGGGAAAAAAATTTAAAGCATGGCTTTTATTTCTTCGTGGAACAAAAAAAAACAAGTAGAACGTGTAAAAATTTGTGGAATGGTGAAGAAAATATGTGTTGTGCGGGCGGAGGTGTAAATGATGCCAGTGTGTACATGTGCAATCAAATGAAAGGAACCAATAATCGAAAAAATGCCAATGCAGCGCACAAAACTTTGAAATTATTGGCTCACCTGGAGGGGTACTAGATTTTAGGGTGCAGAATTTGTGTGAGTTTGGGCTTGTGTTGCAGTCGGGGGAAAAAAATGCACTAAATAAAACATGAAATTGTAGGAAATCGGCCAGGTGAGAAGCAGTATTTCGATATCGACAACGTTGTCAGGTGTACAGTGTACACACTGTGTGTATGTGTGAGAAAATTCTTGGGCATAAATTTACAGTAGATGCGACAAACTCCAAGCTCCAAACTCCAAACTAAAAGGAACTTGAAACAACACATAAATCAATTGGTTTCCAGACAAAAGGCATTTTCAATTTCCACGCGAAATACACTTGACAATAAACAAAAGGTAAATACCAACAAAAGGGGAAGCACACAAATGGCGAAGAAGTACAAAATTAAGCAAAACTGGGGGATCCCCCCCCTTCCGTAAGCTGAAATGTCAAAATGCAAAATATTAATCATCATTATTTCAATCAGCATTTATTAACATGGACTTTGCATTAGCACATAATGTGCGAGAATTTCTTTGGTTTTGCCATTTTCGCCTTTGACCTTTTGTGGCTAGAAGAGCCACACAAAAATAAAGACAATGAAGGCTGCTGGCACATCCTTTTAAGCGGGGGGGAGGGGGTGGGCTAAGAATCAACATAGGATACACATTCACGCACATGCCCTCGAGTGGGCAGAATGAAGCACATTATATATAAATAAAGCTAAACCACATTTTCAATTTGCTATGGACAAAGCCGACAACAAGCAACCCTAGGCATAGCCAGCCAGCCACCATCTTTGCCAGCCACATTCCCGGTCTGCCCTCCGTATATTTTCGTACAAATACCAATGTACATTGGGGCAGTTTGTCTGTGTGACTGTGTGTGTGTGAGTGTCGTGTCCTTTTCGTTGTCGTTTCAAACTTGATTTCAGTCATTTGTCTTTTGTCATATTAATAATTCCCTTTTATTATTTCCATTACCACGCAAAAACATAATGTGTTCATGATAATGCGCTTGGGCTAGCTCTCCAGCTCTCCCGGCGCTCCAACTCTCTAGCTCCCAGTCGATCCAAGCGACCCTTGACGACCCCATCGACCCCATTGACCCCCCTTTTCTCTGCAGAAGGTGTTTGCGCACATTTTTATGCCCACCTTTTTGTGACCCGCTCATTAATAATAATATAGAAACCCAGCAGAAGTTCCATAAAAACCAAATATGTATATAAGGATTGTACCGTTGTGCAATACTCAGCTAGCTAGTTGTAAAGCTGTCCGTCCAGCAATGAGAAATATAAAGTAAAAAATAGAAATAAAAGAAAGGACTCTCCTCCGCTTGAAGTCATTCATTTTCATTTTTGCTGCTTGCTCCGCTTTTAAAGTTAATCATCTCAGGCATTTCCGAGTGAGTGTCTGCTGTCATTTTGTCATTTTGTCACTTTAGTTGTTGGAAGGGAATGTTCATTTTTTAATAGATCATTAATAAAAATTCCACAATGTCGGAAAACAATATTAATGAGTAATAATGGGTAACTGGCGTTCGTTCGGTGCACTCATCTGAGTTATTTGTTTTCTTCTTCTTCTTAACGTTGGCTCATACTTGAATATTTTTGATGTTGATTGATAGATAGTAAGTCGGCGCACTTGGGGCGATCTGAGACGAAAGCCATCAAGTTGCACAATACGCATCAAAACATTACCAAAAAAACCTCTCCATCCCGGTCACATCCCGGCCCACCTCAGGCTGGTTCAAATAGAAAAGTTGAGACAAGTTTAGCATTTGCCATTCACTTGCAGTTGGCAGCTTGTTAAAAACAAATGGAAATCTTGAAAACTCTCCTATTAAAAGTAACAAGAAAATGAAATCAAAATCAAATACAAAATATTACTTTCCACATTGTGTTTGTATACAATGCAATATAATATCAGAAGCATCCGCCTCTGAGTTAGAGTCCTGAGCGACATTCAGTATGGGAGATTTTCACTTGAATCCGGTTTTAACAAAACAAACAAACAAAAAGTTATGAATGCTTTCTGAGTCTGTATATACATATGTACATTGTACATACATATGTATATGCACATAAGTAATTTGATTAGCCTAAAAGACAAGTTGCCTAATTCAAATCAAAACCAAACAGCTCAAGATACACAAACCCACTCAAAGAGTCCTCCTCCATCAGCAAGTTGTAGCAAAAACAAAAAACATAAAATCATTTGCAATTATTATTGTTTAATAAGTGTATAAGTCGACACTTATCCGACCCATAAGACAAACAAACTTGCTATCTACAGATACGAGGAGTCTAAGAAAACTCACAGAGCCAGACCCACAGACCTGTTATGAAGCAACCCCAACCCCCAAACATACTTGAGTCAACAGTCGAGTAGACAACATCCACCATACTTCGGTAACGAGTGCTCCAGAGTTTTAAGCAATTCCAAAAAAATAAAAAAAAACTCTTTGTAAAGCAACCAGATTGGGTCTCGACTTAGGACTCACTCCGTTTTCGCTCGTAAGCTAATTTTAAGAGCCCATCTTTGTTTTTTTTTTTTGGAAGGAAAAAGCTTCTTTGTCATAAAGCAATTGTTGCTTATTTCAGCCTGAAGCTGGCAGCATCAAGTGGGAAATTGGAGAGTTTCTCAACGGCGACATATTTTAAGCAAATGATAAATTGACAAATTTATTTGGGTCAAAGCGTAGCGCATTCATCATCATTTGCTCGAGATTTTAGCCAAGACCCAAACAAAGACTGACAGAACAGGCTGAGCGAGAGCTGCCCAGGGAAGTAAGTAGGTGTCACTTCAGTCCATTGGAAATTGAAAAGCGACAGAGAATACTCGACTGATTGTGCTCGGCTCTTAACAACATTGCAGCACTGCGACTTAAAGCTAATGACGTCAGAACGTACAGACCATATACTAGCAGTACAGTTGAGACGTTCCATTTTAATGAAGTTAGCTTGAACTTTCTGGCTTCTGGCTGTTGGGATTGCCTGTTGCCTGCTCTCAGCATCAAGTAAAACTGATACTTGCGCTTAATGCAGTCAAAATGAGCTTAAGCCGCCTGGGCTTTTGATTAGCGCACAGAGTAGTGCCACGAAACGGATTCGTGTCTAGAGTTTTATTCTAATCCATTTAGATTTTTGAAATTGATTTTTATTTATTACACAGCAAGTTATGCTGTAAGTACACTACGTATCATAATAGAGCAATCCGTAGAATGACAATCCCCCTTATTTTTAAAAAGAAAGTAAGTCTGAAAATTCTTAGCTAATTGCGGAGTCGAGATCATCAAAATCCTTTAAAGCAACTCTGATTAACATGGTTCGATTTAAAAGCAGATATAACAACAAATTTAAGATACATTTAAAAAGCACATACGCCTTGTGCTGTCTCCTTTGTTAGTCCTCGACACTGTTCTTAAAAAAACTAACAGAAAGGGTGCCGATGGAATACGGGAATGTTTCTGTACTAATATGCATCACAATACACACTTTGGAAGGCGCCAAGAACGAGCTCGAAATCCTTATCACAAACTCTAATGACATGGGGTTGAGAGTAAACTTCAAGAAAACTAAAATAGCTCGGTCCAATAACTCGCCGCACCAAAATTCAAATTTTCAAAACAAGCCTAAAATTTGTGTTTCTTTATGGTGCAAACGCCTGGAATATAACACATGATATTACTTATACAGTCCAAGTGATGTCAAGGATGTCACTTGAATGTAATCTACAAGGTGCGAGAAGAAAAGGTGGTTCATCTACCACCTGGATCCACTCGGTGCGAGCAGTATGTTATAGAAGAAGCCCTTGGGTGGTGATCGAGAACTGAGCTCAAAATTCTCAAAGCTGGAGAGAGTTCGTAACTGCCGAATGTTCCACCAGGAGCTACTTTTGAAATTATTTTATTTACTACTAGTGAGTCCGGCAGACGTTGGCCTGCCCAAATCTTTTAAATACTATTAAAGTGAATAAACGTCGTAAGATTCTCTAGTTATTAGATCTACAACTTTTTTTTTTAATTTTCAAAATTATATAAAAAAAAAATGGTATCTTATTTATGTTTCAAAGTATTGTCCGTCACTTTCCACTACTTTGGCCCATCTTTCAGGCAACAAAAGAATCGAAGCACTGGCCCGCCAGGCCGTGTGCCATCGACCTAAATAAATGGTAATCAGATGGAGCAACATCTGGAGAGTATGGCGGGTGAGGTAGAATTTCCCATTTCAGTGTTTCGAGGTAAGTCTTGACTACTTTCGCCACGTGAGGTCGAGTATTGTTGTGTTGCAAAATTAATTTTTCGTGTCTATCAGCGTATTGCGGCCGTTTTGCTTTTAATGCCCGACTCAAACGAATTAATTGCGTTCGATAAAGTGCACCAGTAATTTTTTCAGAAGGTTATAGCAGCTCATAATAAATTACGCCAAGCTGATCCCACCAAATACACAACATGACCTTGGATCCGTGAATATTCTGTCGAGGTGTCGCCGTAGGAGTGTGGCCGGGCAATCCCCATGATTAGGGTTGTCGTAGTGCACCCATTTTTCGTCCCCAGTAACAATACGATGAAGAAATCCTTTTCGTTTTTGTCTTTCAAGCAGCTGTTCACAAGCAAATAAACGTCGCTCAACATCTCTTGGTTTCAACTGATACGGTACCCAGTATCCTTGTTTTTGGATCATCCCCAGCTGTTCCAGGCGTTTTGATACTGCTTGCTGAGTTACTCCCAATGATTTTGCTAGCTGTTCTTGAGTTTGGCACGAGTCTTCATTAAGTAAAGCCTCCAGTTCATCATCTTCAAAAGTTTTTTCTCTGCCACCGCTATGCCGATCTTCAACAACAAAATCACCGCTTTTAAAGCGCTGGAACCACTCGCGACACGTTCTTTCACTAATAGTATCATCATAAGTACTTGAAATAAAACGATGAGCCTCAGCCGCCGATTTTTTCATGTTGAAATGAAAAAGTAAAATCTTCCGCAAATGACGTGAATTCGGTTTATAAGTTGACATATTTAATTAAGTGTAACTACAATATATGACGCAAACAAAAATTAACTAATATCGATGTAAGGTTATATTTATCGATGTCAAAACTGATGGAAAACAGCTGCGATTTATTTATTTGAACTATTACTGGCTACTAGCGCCATCTTTTGAAAAAAAAGCAAAGTTGTAGATAGCTTATCTGGAAAAATATAAGATTTTTAGATTAGTCTGCACCATTATTAGCCGAATTCCGCGGTTCACGGGTCTGTCTTAATCGAATTCTTTCACGTTCATTGCGATCTTCACGTTCCTGGGCAGTACGATTAGATTGATAACACTATGTCACAAAATTTCAAAATTTTTCTGATCCCGGCTTCAAAATAGTTGATCCCTATGTAAAATTTCACGCTGAATTCAAATCTGCTTAGAAATATTGTGAAAGTAGAACGGTTTTGAGATATCGCCAAATTTGCATTGTTCATGTTTTGAAAAAAGGTTAGTCTACTAAGATACAATTTTCTCTGGTTTTAGTGCACCGATTTTGTAATCTGGGACGAAAATTAAAGATAACAAAATTATTTCTTAAAAAAATTACAGTTGTTTAAAATCCAATCATAAATGACAAAGTTATGGCACTTCAAAGTTGAATTTTTGTAAAAATTTTTGATTATTTTTCAAGTTTTTGCTGACTTTTACTAAGTTTTTTTTCGATCTTTCCATAAAAATTGTTTCGGTTACAGACAATTAAATGAAAGTATAATATCTTACAAAAATGTTGTGCCCTTGGTCATCTAAATCGGATAAAAAATAAACGCTGCATTCTCAATTAAGTAAACATACCTCTTTTTGAGAGTATTACTAATTGTTGTTTTGCATGCTCTCCGACCCGTAACTCTACGCATTTTGTTAAATAAGTAAGATATGAGTATCTAAACAAAGCAAAATCACATCAGTGAGAGCTGGACTCGCAGGTGGAATATTACCTTAAATCTGAGCAAATGTCAGTCCGTTTTATACACATTAAAGAGGAAGACTCCACCCGCTATATGGCTAAGATAACGAGCCCCTTAGCATTGAAAGTGAAGCGAAATATCTTGGAGTGACTCTCGACAAGCGACTAACATTTCGATCACATATAAACCAAACGATTAAAAGTTGTCGCTTTAAAATGAGTAAAATGAATTGGCTTCTGAACACAAAAAGTCCTCTTCCGCTACGATGCAAAAGAGCACTTTACAACGCAATTGTGGCACCCACTTGGAGGTACGCTATCCAGATTTGGGGTATAGCGGCTCGCTCGAATCGCTTACGTATACAAACGTTCCAAAATAAGGCAATGCGCCTTATTACTGGTTGCGATTGGTACGTAAGGAATTCGACCTTGCACCATGACCTAAATCTGGACACAGTGGAGATGCAGATTAACAAACATGTAAGCCGTTACAATGAACGATTAGCACAACATAAAAACAGGCTGGCAAGAAATTTAATTCACGCAAACCCAATAAAAAGGCTTAAAAGACGTTCCAGCAAAAATTTAATTTAAAATTAATTTAACGGCATGTCCAACGATGTTTCCTACACTCTGTGTATTGTGATTGGCGAATCAAAATAGAAATATGCAATACATAAAAATAAATGAATTTTTGAATTATTGCAAAAAAAAAAAATAAAAAAAAAAAATAAAAAAAAAGTGAGGAATTTGAGATACAGCCATTTGAAGAATTCCTCTCTGACATTGATATATAACTAATATATCGAGTTTTTGCTAGTTTTTTCAGTTTAAGAATCACATTTTCCCAAGCCAAATAAGAATAAACATTGAGCATTAGGAGTTTTTATTGCAGTTCAAGTTAGGATAAAAAAATTCAAATGATGTAGACCGCTGTTGTTTTTTGTGCAGACTCTGTGTTTCTCGCAACAAGAACCAGCAATAGTCTCCTATCATTGTCTGATCCCAATTGCCTTGGTAGCGAAACTACAAAAAAATTGGTATAATTTCAGTTTGTTTTTTCTCGAGTTTTTATATTTACCAATATTGGTTTTTCTTTTTATTTTTTAAAGGTGTAAATATGTCTTTAAAAATTCACTTTTTACATTCCCATTTGGATTTTTTCCCGGACAACACTGCAATAAAAACTCCTAATGCTCAATGTTTATCCCTATTTGGCTTGGTAAGATGTGATTCTTAAACTGAAAAAATTAGCAAAAACTCGATATATTAGTTATATATCAATGTCAGAGAGGACATTTTGCGACCAATGCAAAACTTTTGACCTTGTGAGAGCAATAGAATTCATGTGCTTTCAGAGTCATAAAAAATAAAATTTGAGTTATTTCACCAAATACTCCAAATGCGGAAGTATTTTTTACTCAATGTTGATGAACCAGGGCAAAAAATGTTCGTAAAAGAGTTATGCCATCATATCAATATCTAAAACCGGAGAAATTTTTATGGAAAGATAAAAAAAAACTTAGTAAACGTCAGCAAAAAATTGAAAAATCATCAAAATTTTTAGAAAAATTCAACTTTGAAGTGCCATAACTTCGTCATTTATGATTGGATTTTAAACAAATGTAATTTTTTTAAGAAATAATTTTGTTATCTTTAATTTTCGTCCCAGTTTCGGTGCACTAAAACCAGAGAAAATTGTATTTTAGTAGACTAACCATTTTTCAAAACATGAAAAATGCAAATTTGGCGATATCTCAAAAACCGTTCTACTTTCAACATATTTCTAAGCAGATTTGAATTCAGCGTGAAACTTTACATAGGGATCAACTATTTTGAAGCCGGGATCAAAAAACTGTTACATAGTGTAATTAATTTCATTCGTTGCATTTCTTCCAATGGAAATACATCATACATTGATCGATTAGGAGACGGCATTCCCAATTGTCCCAATGCTTTATTAGCCATTGCCAAGCATAGATCTTCAATATGAATTAAATCTTCATTATAAACTTCCGGCGTAAATTCCATCACTGGATTACGTTTCGCTAGACGTACTCGAAACATAATATCTTCTGATAATTCACAATTCAGGTGGATGTGATGGAAAATATGTTGCCAAAATAATCAACAAAAACTGTCGGAATCGAAATGAAAGGTGTTCTAGATTTCGATTCCGACAAGAGTTTGCTCGTTATGAAAAGTTGTCGAAATGAAAAGTATTCTGCTTTGTTTACTTAAATAAACGCATTAATGCCACCAAAATTAATTTTGGTATTATTTTTTAATGTTTTAAGAAAATTTAATTTCCAATTCAACGAATCAAGGTTAATTTTTATTATATATTTTTATTACAAATAATGTCTACTAATATTGTGTATACATGCAAAATCAAAATGAGTGGAATGAAAGTAAGGTGTTCTGGATTAGACAAAACAGAACTGTATTGTGTTGTCGTGTTGCACAAGTAAATTCGAAGATAATTTTGTTAATGGATGGACTAAAATATGTATAATAAATTTTACAAAATTGGTAAATAAATTAAAAATATTTGTCTCTCAGAAAGATGTTGGCAGAAAGAAAAATTAAATTAACAAAGTGGATGTTCGAAAACTTGTGGTAACTCTGCAAGTGAACTTGTCGATGGTTGATCAGCTGGCAATTTGCATGGAATTTGGCGCACTTTTTAAACAAACAACTATGATCCGCTTTTTTTTTAGTTAATTTTAGTAATAAGTTTTTGAAGGGGCAAAAAAGGAAGTGCTAAGCAAAACACAATCCCAACGTTGCCAAATGTTGGTAAATTTGCAAACACTAACGATGTCAACTACAGGAAATACGACTATGAGAAAGAAATGTGCCAGTTTAAGAGATGATAATTAACCGCATGACCAAATCAATTGTGAAATGTTTATGGGAAATAAACAAACAATATTTCAACAAAGGGGAATATAGCAGAGAAGTAACTGAAGGTGACTCTGAAACTGCTGCTTAAAATAATTTGTTGCCTAAAATAAACACATAGAGTTGGCAAAAATTTGCTGTTGTACTTATAAAACTAGAATACAAACTACAAATAGCTTAACTTCCATTTAAATTTAGCGCAACATAAACAACACAGCTGCTTCGAGTCTAAATCGATTCAAATCTAGAACAACCATTTGTCGGAATGCACTCGTTATGACTTTTCAAAACGAGTCGAAATCTATAACAGGCCTGAATAAGTTTTGCTTCAATCTATAATACAAAATTATATTTCACCTAGACTTGAAGTTGCATTATTGATCTGAAATTTTGTGGCTAACTCGAGATGAAATGAAATGAAACTTGCGAAACGTAATCGAAAAACTGCAATCCTAACTTGTATTTAAACTTGAGGGTGCTAGAAAAATATGGATACAACTGTTGGTTAGTTTCGGTTACGGTCTACCCTAAATAAAGCAAAATTCGTTTGCAAGTTTAAAGTCATTTAAATGATGCCGTGTTACTTTTAACCTAATTATGATTTAACAAGTCCTTTTGGAGAGCACAAAAAGGTAAGAAGCAATAACGAGCACAAGTACATGCGGAAACGTTGTAGATACTATTGTAAAAATTGACAGTTTTCTTAATTTTTTTTCTGTGTGCAAAACTGGAGCAAACCCCACAGACATACACCCAGAAAATGAAGTTTATTTTTTGGGTTTGTCTCTTTTTCTGCTATGGCAAATTTAATGGCTGATTGATTTTAAATGCTGGCGTTAAAACGCAAAAAAACACCAAAAAAAGAAGAAAATTCAATAAAAAAAAAAAAGGAGAGAACAGACTGGAACCAAGTTGGGACGAGCAAACACTGAAAGAACGAACCACAGTGACAGTGACAACTTTTCGTTTTATTATTCCTTCCTTTTTTTGTCAGGAGTGCAAACTGTGAACTCAATTGTGCTTAAAAGCGTGTACTTTTTGTTCCAGATTCCTTTTATCGGTTTTTTGCCTTCATTTCGTTCAGCATTTGGCCAATCGGCCGTGTTGCAATAGCAGCAGTGGCTTCTGGGTGAGGGAGGGATGGGTAACAATGCTAAGTACAATGGCCAACCTTGTATGACACACACACAAACACTCACACACGCCCACATACACTACAAGTACACCGGCTGGGTTGTGCCAAAAATCTCCAGACCGCTCTGCCTTCATTTCCATTTAAACTCTCTTATTTTGACGACGGATTAAAATACATGTTCAGTGTACCTCAATTTGTTATCTGGCACTTTGATGTATTATTATTAGATTTAAATTCGTTCAAGAGAGATTTGTGGAACAACACTCTATTTTTGCTCTCTTGAGTCTCTCTGTGTCAGACTGAGTGCACTTTAAAATGCTTTAGTAGGCATCCATCCCACTACATCCCACTGCCAGCAATGGCAACCAATGCCACGTGGCTTTTGTTGTTGGTGTTTTTTTTTTTTTAATCACACTTGGTCACACTTACCTGGTGACAGCTCCTCGGTAATCCCTTGGATGGTGCGCGTGAACAGTGTCAACATGAGCAAGCTGGCCAACAGCAACCATTGACGATGTTTCCATACATGTGGACGAGGGCGTTGATGTTGTTGCTGTTGCTGTTGCACCTTTTGCATTGGTGTTGTTTGCATTGTGCCTCCTGCTGCTGGGGAAGCTGCAAGGACTTCCATTGTGAGCAAGCGAGTGGAAGTTGTTTGTTTGCTAGTTGTTCCTTGTTTTTACTTGTTTTCAACTAGCTTTAATGTGTTTTCATTCGATAGGACTCTGTGCTTATAAAGATTGCTCCTCTATTGCTCTGGGATGGTTGTCAGCTCAATCTGTACCTGCACTGGTGTACTATTGTATATTAGCCAAGTCTCCTGATCACCGATGTGTTGAGGAAAGCATAGCTTAGAACTTGCTGGATGCTCTGCAATGGTAAAGAAAAATAAGAATATTACTTATGTTTGCTTGTCAGTAAGAAATTGGCTGCCACTTGGAACTCTTGACAGTCGACAAGCAGCACTTAACAGAAGTTGGCCAGATACTTGTATCTAACAATCGATGCAAGTCGATTGTTGTTTAATCTGGTGACATGAAAAGAAAACCAACATTTGCATTTCCCATGAGACGATAAAATTCCATTGGTTTTAAACAAAGATTGCAGTTTAAAAATTTTGTATAAGATTTACATATATGTTAGAGGAAAGGCTTGTACATAAGTGGCCAGGGCTTATAATTTGGCAGCCATAGTCGATGTTCCAGCAATGAAAACACCGAGATTCCACCTGTCTTCGATAGCAAATTCGCCGTAAGCAAATATATATGCAATTTGAAAATTGTTTTTAAAGAAGTACTCAAAAAGTGATCAAATTAAAATGGAAAATCAAGGAAAATATGTACGATGGAACTGAATTTCAATGTAAGTTGCCAATGCCATTTTATTTACGAGGGGCGTTCAAAAAGTAAGTTTCCTAATTTAAAAATGAAGTACAAAACAATTTTTAAGTTACAAAATGAATATTTATTAATTATTTGACTCACAAACTATTTTTCTACATAGTCACCTCGACTTGAATACATTTTTCGTATCTGTTATAGAGTTTATGCAAACCTTCTTTAAAAAAGACGTGTCCTGTTTTTGGAGCCATAATTTGACAGATGTTTGGACTTCTTCGTTTGAAACAAAATGCTGCCCACCTAAGCTTTCTTTCAATTTTGGAAAAAGAAAAAAGTCACTTGGTGCGAGATCCGGAGAGTAGGGTGGGTGATCGAAAATTTCCCATTTGAATTTTTCCAATAAAGTTCTCGTTTTTTGAGCAGAATGAGGCCGTGCAATATCATGAAAGAGTAAGATTTTTTTGGATAATTTTCCTGGACGTTTTCGTCTGATGGCATTTTTAAGCTTATTTAAAACTTCGCAGTAACGATCCGCATTGATTGTTGTACCAGGTTCCAAAAAATCAACCAAAAAAACACCTAACTCGTCCCAAAAAACTGTGGCCATGATTTTTCCAGCAGAACGTTGAATTTTTGCTTTTTCTGGAGCACTTTCTTCCAAACCATGCTTTGACGCTTTGTTTCGGGATTCGTATGATGACCCCACGTTTCATCACCCGTCACAATGCGTGAGTAGAGACTATCGCCTTCTTTCTTAACCATTTCAAAAATTTTTGAGCAGCGACTATTCGTTGATGTTTATGGTTTTCGGTAAGCAGGCGAGGGACCCATCCTGCGCAAACTTTGCTGTAACCAAGCTTATCCTTCAAAATTGAAAAGATTGAAGTTCGGCCAATTTCAATATCAGGAGGAATCAATTCGAGAATATCATCGATGGTCAGCCGTCTGTCCTCTTCAATAATTTTTTGAACAGCTTCAATAGCTCTGTCCGTAGTGGCTGTTTTTGGACGTCCTGCACGCTGTTCATCATGAACTTCTGAACGTCCCGCGATAAGCGCGCCATCTTCGCACCATTTGCACACTCATACAATTCTCACCATAAATTTCCACTAGTTCACTGTGAATTTTGTTACTATTCAGTCCTTTTGAAGTTAAAAAAACGAATAACTGCACGCAATTCACAACTGGACACGTTTTGCAATGTTAGCTCCATGGTTGTTGTGTTTATACTGCTGAAAAAACTATTTTCGGTCACCAATACCAGTGCCGCTCTTATCGATAGACTCAACACTGATGTTGTGTTCAGTGCGAGGCCGCTAGATGGTGCACAAGAGAAACGCCAGACCAGGGAAACTTACTTTTTGAATACCCCTCGTATATGACTGTTTTATTGTGTGGAATTATCATTGAAACTAATTTTATTTATTTTTAGTTAACTTTTCTGCCATTTTTGGAAATATTTTTCAATATTTTCCGTAAGAATTCATTTTTAGTATGGCGACAAAGAAAATCCGATAACAAAAACCACAACTTTGACTTCGATGGAAACCAATATCTTCTTTAGAGTACCAGATACACAAACAGTACAGTGCCGTTTCTCTGATGCTCGTTAGATGGCGCCAGCAGTCGCTACAGTTGTTCTGTATTGCAAATCGAATGTGCTGGAACTCTGGAATTTACGACTGCTTCAAGTTTATGAATTTTAATGCGATTTTTACCAATTTACAAATGTAGAGGAGTAAAGTTTGTAAATCCGTCTTTTAAACAAATATCTTTCCTATTCATTGGAATACTTGAAGACCATTATCAAATAAGAAAAAGGTTGGATCTAGATAGCTACCTTGAAGGTAGAAGAATAAACTTTTGAGCACGGGAAAGAAAAGAAAGAAATCCAATTTAAAAGACACCAGAAAACGAATTTGTTTTACTGAACATTTTGTTCATAGAACCCCTAATGATAAGACAAGTTAATCCTAAAATGTGGCAAATACTTTTTAAAATTTTTTTAATTTCACAAAATTAGACTTAGAGCACAACACCACACAGTGTAGCCAATCGTGCCTAGAGCTAAAAATTTTTATTTATAAGAATTTAGACATTTTCGAGTTCGAATTAAATATGCAATAGGAACATAAAATTTGGGGAGAATGTTCAGCTTATGATGGGAACCCAGGAAGCACTGTATTTTCTTGCAATAGAATTTTGTGGCATATATTGTTCAGACGCATATGTATACTCTAATTAGAGTTATATCCACAGTCAATGCAGTGGCAAAATATTCTCCATGGATGATTTAAAAGCTTTAAAGCGCTGTCCAATTTGGGACGTAACGTGCTATAAGAAAAATTATGTCAAATCATTAATATTTTTTAACGTCAACGCCCATTGACAGTGCCCATATTGTGTACGGACGGGTACAGCACAGCAGAGCGCAGCATCTGAGAGCCAGAGCAGAGTCACCAGTTAGCCGTCATCGTTCACAGCGCGCACCGCCGCAAAGTATGCAACGTCATGCGGCGCTGCGGTGCGTTTCATCGTGGCCAAACAGTCATCCAACTCACGGCTGCGAGTTCATGCGGGCCGTGGCAACGCTGGCTACATGTCAAACACATTCATCACGAGGGTCCAGAGTGACAGATAGCAAACGCGCCTACAGCTCGATTGTTCCGGGGTTTGGCTCTGGCCTCCACCGTAACGATCTGTCCAGGCAGCAGCTAGTCATGTATGTCATGCACAAGGGAAAAAAGGACGAGTGAAAATTTTCCAATTATTGCAGTCGGACAAGTTGTGGGGTCTGCTTCAAGAATTTAACGCTTTAAAGAACGCGACAACTTGTTAGTCTAGCGATGGGTAATTTTTCACAGTCTCTGCCAAAAAGGTCCAAAAAGCTCATGGGCCTCATACTGAGAAATGTGCCCGCTTTGGAAATTTGCCAGAGTGAACACCACATCTGTCAGCATCCAAAAAAGCTACCTTGGTCAATGCAACTAATTAAAACACATTCTTCGGAAGACTGCTGTGCATTTTAAAGGGCAAGCGGCGAAAGTGTAAAGTTAACTCAAAATTGAACCAAGCTCAACGTCCAAGCTATCATTCATAAATATGTCAGTATCAGCAACACCATCACCAGCAACTTCCGGCTCAGCCATAGCAATGGGGTCTAACGTCAATGGCTGGCGGGAAACATTTTTGAGTGACAGGCCAGTTGATCAAATACACATTTGACTTTGCCAGCGCACGATTTTAATAAACGTAATGTAGCCACATGTGCCACTGACATGATTCGACGCAATTTCGGTGCTGATTTTGAAGCTAGAAAAATATGGTGGTCGGTCGGTCGCCGTGCCAGGGGAAAATCAAATTCCAAGTTGAAGCAGAGGCTTTCGTTTTCGTTATGGAGGGTCAGGCGATGGTTGTTCTTTTGAATGAAATTCACTTGAAAGTTTAAAGAAAGTTGCTCTAGTCAGAGGTGCTCGAATCACGCAGCAAGTGTACCGACTTCTTACTTTTGGCAATGTCATGCAGGGCATTCAAGAAATTTATGAATGTTAGGTCATTATGTAAAATATCTATTTAAAGCAACAAATGCTCTACCTCATGATTCGCAAAGCATGTGCAATATCAATTACCAAAGTTTAGAGTATTCTAATGAAGCTCAAGGGCAATGGAAATTTCGATATACCTAAGATTGGTATGGAGACTACTCTTTAAAACTCACCAAGTCTACAACCAATTTAATCAATTCTTGAATTTTTGAAGATACCACACGTTATTTCCCTCAAGCAATTTTTACTTTTTACCAGTTGTGTCGTCGAGCTAACGGAGCTTGAACATGCATAAGTGAAATGTTGAGTCATCCAAGCATCTCTGGGAACCTCAAATATCGTTAGATACGTTAACAGAGTCCTCAAAGGGGGTTTCTCTCCCTCATCGTTTGGAACGATGCAATATAAATGCGTACGCCGATGACGTAGCGGTTGCTTTCGCGGGTAAATACCTCAGATTCTCTGTGGGTGCATGACTAACGCCCCGCTAACGTCCTCGCATTGTGCCACCGCCAGCGGTCTAAGTGTAATCCCAGACAAAACAAAGCCCATGCTCTTTACCAGGAGATATACGATTCCTCCCTTTAATAATTCCAAGCTCAACGAGATTACCTTACAAGATTTCTTGGACTTACCCTTGATAGCAAACTTGACTGTAAGATCGACGGAAAAACCAACGATAACCCTATACACATGTAGAAAGCCCATTGGACATCTCCAAACATAGTTCTCTGACTGCATACTGCTATCATGAAACTGATCCATCTTTGTGGAGTTTCAATTTAGTGGCCTACACTAAACAAGGCAACAAACCTTAATAAGCTGAGTAAGGTCCAACGGAACGCAGAGTTGACCGGCACCGGTGCACTGTGCTCGACGCCAAACGAGATGCTTAAACCCGCTTTTTTTGGACTAGACGGGCAAAAACAGTATGCGATTTTCTCAGCTCTTCAAATAAGAGAGGCCAAACAATTGAATATAACTTCAGAACTTCGGTCATTTACGGTTTTTAAAGGGAAGCCCTCTTATTTCCGAGAGTACGGACTATTGTTCCCATCAGGAAGACTGTTCAACCACATTCTAACTAGCTGTCCTAATAAAAATATACACGGATGGTTCCACGGCAATCCAGGAGGCAATTGTCGCTCGTTTCTGGATAAGATGGCTCAGCAGTATTCATTCGACCTCACACGGATCACAGAGCATAGGGATACCGAGGGGCATTGCATCGCGGATAAACTGGCTAGACAAGGAACTACCGGCACCCTCCTTCAAGACAGGGAGAGCCTTGGTATACTCATACAGGTGACCTCCTGAGTGGGAGAAGAGTGGTGTAAGGTCCACCCAGCGGTATCGCAACGGGTCAATTCTTTGGCCTAAGTGAATTGGGACGCCCGAGCCCCAACTGCTGTACTAACCTAAGCAACCTTATTCCGTTCCTAGGTTTGAAATTGTCGACGCACTTGATATAGTCTTTTTCCAGCCTCAAATAAACAGTCATCAGACATCTTCCGCTCTTTATATGTTGATCATTGGATGATAAAACTATTGATATAAATTATTACATAAAGAACTTGCAACTTCAATCAACTCTTTTCCAAGTCAAACTTTCACTAATCTCTAAATTTGTTCATAGAATATTATATATTTAATATTAGGCAAACACACACACACACCAAGAAATTGTGGCAGCGTCCTTGACTTTCGGCCAGAACCACGTGATCCCTTTGTACGAGCATGTAGATAGATTAGTATAGTATCAATGTTATCTATCTATCTATCTATATACATATGTACGAGAATATACCACCTTATATCTATCGTATATAAAAGTTTTACGATAACTTTGAAGCCGTTAACCGCGGGTATTTACATTAAGTCTAATGAAATGTTTAACAAGCACTTTGCTGTGCGCAAATCCCAATGACCCATAATATTAGCATAAAATCACTTGGTAGCCCAGGACAGAACATGGCATATCCACCCACCACCCACACCCATCTCGTGTTGCAAACCTCTCGGTGACCCATAAATACATAGTTGCCGAATAAAGTAAGTGTGTGTGTGTGTGTATCTGTGTGTTAATACTTGCTTAGTAGTCTAGCAACGTTGCATGACATGCTTGAGGAGCTGCTGCTCTAGCTGTTCTTGCCCCTTCTGCTCCAGCTCCAGCTCCAAAATTTTCATATAAATTGCACACTTTTAAAGTTTCTCGATTCGAGAAAAGGTTTAACGAGCTGAGGAGGCTTTGGAATTCTCGTTTCGTTGAGCCTATGCAACGCTTTTGGCGTTTATTCAATTTCTGCGCATTCATTTTTATGCTGGTAATATTTTATTTGTTGTCTATGTTTCTGGGCATTTGAATTTGTTGTTGTTGTTTCAAGTGCTGCTGCGTTCCACAAAATAAATTACATTAAAATTCTAAACCATCATCCGTTGTGGAAATTTATTTTTGCACATTATCCGCTTGCCGCAAATTGTGTTTTTGTATTTATTTTGCAGTCTGGGTTTCCAACTCCTAAGCCCCATTCTAACAACAACAACAACAACAACAGAGGAACCTACAATATACGAGAAGTACTAGCAGCTGCCATTTTAGTGGCAGTTTATTTGTTGTCGTTGTTGTTGTTGTTGTTGGGAGTAAAGTTGTAAAGTATCCTTCGAGGCAATTAGTTTATTTGTACAATTTCATTTCATTTTAGCTCTCGGAATTTTAATGTGTTTCATTAAGTTTTTGCGTATATTTTACACTTGCACTAACAGAACTTTTGCTTCATCCAGCACCCCTCCCAGCTCATCTATTTATTTTATTTGAAAATTTAATAAAATTTAATGAAGTCCATTAAAGTAGGGTATGAGGTTTGACGATTTGACGGCTGTAAATTGTGGGTCACTTTATTATGATTGTTGTTTAACAACCAAAGAACAGAACATTTTTAGTACGGAAATGTCTAACATGTGGTTGGGTCTACCTTTCTAAGTGTCCGAAATAAATCATGTAAGGGTAAAGCAAAATAAAGATTATAATTGCTAGCTCAAGCAAAAATAAGCAGAGGTATTATACCTCTGGTGTCGATAGAGCCGTATTCTTATAAACACCTAAACCATTCGAAAAAGCAATCACGAACTGACAGATATAGCTTAATTTCCGATCTGGTCATTTCTTTATTATTTAAGTCTCAATTTTAAGAACGGAATATACGATTACATACACACATTGTAACGACGTCCGGTTTTGCCCGGCTGGTATAGCTCAGCTCTACCCTTGCTAAATGTTTAAACAAAACAAAATTCACTAGAAGCTTTAAAAAATATATTATACGCTTTTTCGCGGCCTATATCAGAGTACACTTAAGACGAGTCCGCACACTCTCCATTTTATCCAAAATAATATTTTTAGCAAAAACTATATTTTGGGAAATCGTAACCTAACCATATTAAAGATTTGAGCAATAATGCATATGAAAACCCTGGTGCTCCACTAATTAAGACTCTAAGACTGTCTCGATTGGGCTCAGTGGGAGCCATATCCTTAAATTCGCGCTCAATACTATGTAATTAGTCCTAAGCTGCGCTCTCTAATAGAAAAGCAAGAGTCCGCCGTACCTAAAACTATCCCTATCACCTACTCTCCTAGGTACTAATTCAATCAACCTACGCACTAATATTAAATTATAACTAGCTTGTGAGGTTAAGTGCGCTATCACCGCTACTCTCACCAAGCATCTTCTCAGTGCCCCATTGGCAATATGGGAACACTGCTCTGAGGCGACAATTTTCCTCTTCACAACATGTTAGGTATTCAAAAAAGTTTCGATACAAATTTGACCAAAAAGAAAAAATTTTTTTCTTATATTTAAAACAAACTTTATCCAACGAATTATGTGCCGTTTTGACCGATAGCCTTTTGCCATTTTTGGACTAAAACCATAATTCCGTATGTACAGAACTTTTGATTTTATAAGCGAAAAACTGATCCAAGTGTGTTTTGCAGGCTTACACGGAATTTAAATTTACACCATTAAGAGACTTCTACCGAAATCGAAACAAATGCTAAGCTACAAGGTCCGGTGTATATGGTGATGCATTAAACTTCCCAGTATAGCTCTCTTTGTTTCTTCCGGCTCATCAAAGAAGTGTGTGTTTGTTCTTGATCAATTTGTCCGTTTTAATAGAATTGCTTGATCAAATGTCGTTAATTGTTGACAGTAGAGAACAGAATCAATCGTTTGACCTGGTTGTAGAAGCTCATAATGAACAATTCCATTAAAATCACACCAGATTCATAGCATTACTTATCAGAACGAAAGCGAGCAAACCACTTCCCTGGCGTTTTCCTGGTTACAGCATCGTCTCCGTAAGCTTCACAAATTTTAGCAACAAAAATACAAAATATGACGAAAATGTTCAACATTTTCAGTCCTTTTTGAATGTATATAACTTTTCACAGAACAATGATATTAAATTTTAGAGCTATCTAGCGATATTTTCGAATAATATTATACACTTATGCCCAAAATGTAAAGTTTTTTTTTTTTTGCATTTTTGAAGTGAAAAATGCCCGGCCAACACGTGGCATTTTTGGATTTTTTGATGGTTGTTTAGACACATTAAAAGCGCTATATAATACCAAAAACAGTGCAAAAAACTTGCAAACGCACACCATAAATGCAAAATATTCATACATAATCCACAGACAAACCACCAAAGCTCAAAACAAAACGATGACATACGTTAAAGTCAACCGCGGACGACTATGGCATACCCTGAACCCCAAGATAGCAATACAATCCGATATATTGCTTAAGAGCTGCGAATTACTTCTTAGTTAACAATCTAAAAACAGACGAATTTGAACGTTTTTTTGACCGATCGTTTCTAGGAGAGCTATATAACCGAACTATAAAAAACTTTTGAGTACGATACCTTGTTACGATACCATCATAAACAAACGAATTATGCATCCAAAACTTTTTTTGTCGAGGTTCTCTGAAATACCCCTATATAATACAGTCCTATGTATATCAGAAATATAAAATAAACTTGCCTACCGTTGGATAATAAGGGATCTTATATAAAAGTTTGGTTACCCCAGCTCGAATCATCTCTGCGATCTAGGCGTTCATACAGACATACAGAATGACGGACATAAAGAGATGGGTAAGTCGATTTTTTAAGTCATACTGATCATACTTTAGGTACCCTAAACTGATGTCTAAGTGAAGGGCTTAGCATTAACCTTCAAAAAGCTGTGATTGTTCCCTTCTCGAAGAGATACAACATGCAGCTTCAAAACCTTGTTATAAACAACACTGAGGCGGAGTACTTAGACCAGGTCAAATATCCAGGTGTGGACTCTTAGCAAGTGACACTGGTCATGCCGCACTTATGTATATATTCCCTTCCTGCTCTAGATCATCACTGAACTTTTAAATAACAAGAAATTTAGATCTCTTCTCCCAAGTCGGGTGACTAGGGATGACGGCAGCCCCTGTGTAAGCCCCCGGTGGTAACAATGGTTCACGGATGGATCCAAAACTGAGCAGGGTGTAGGTGTTGGAATCGTTGGACCCAGCACCAGAATCTCTACCGCAATAGGCATCTGGGCCAGCGTCTTTCAAGCGGAGATTCATGCCATAGAGATCTGCGCCCTTAGTATCCTTCTCAAGGGAACACAAGCATTTTTTCAAATAGCCAAGCTGCTAGTAGGGCATTGTCATCCTGGAGCATCTCCTCCACAGCTAAAGCTCCTGGTAGCTTACCTATCTGGCCACCACACTGTTAGATACCATCTACAGAAAATTGGCCTATCGGACACTTCAGAGTTCAGGCTCTGTCTAGAAGACGATGAAACCACCAGAGATATTCTCTGTGACTACCCAGCGCTGGTATGGGGCAAAGTCTGTCATATGGGAAAGGTACGGATTAGTCCCTTCCATCTCAGGGGCAAAAGACTTACTGCTATTCATGCGGAAAGTCTTTTGCTTTAACTTAAGGGTACGGTACAAAAGAACTTTTAGTCGCAGTGCCCCACCTCTCTGTGAGGAACCATTCACGGAAAAAAAAATAGTTTAGGTACTTTAGAGGTGTCACCGACGTCACCTTCTGAATGTTATACGAGGTGTGTTCAAAAAGTATCGCGAATTTTGAATTTTCGCGGGTTACGTATATTCGAATTTCGATTTTTTTGTTGCGTTATGTTGGTACTCATGTCTCTCACTTATGTCGACAAGCTCGGCCATTTTGAATGTTCACTTAATTGTTGACAGCTGTTTTGCTTGTACGTGTTTTAGCTCGTCTTCAATTTTTACCTATTCAACAAAATGGATCAAAGACCCTGTATCAAATTTTGTGGCCAATCGTCGAATCACCGTTAGAGAAGTTGCTGAGGACCTAGATATATCGAATGGCACGAGCCAATCAATCAATTTTTATCAATGATTTGGGCATGAGACGGGTCGCCGCGAAATTCCTACCAAAATTGCTCAATTTCGACCAAAAACAGCATCGGATGAACATTGCTAATGAGATGTTGGACTTTGTCCGCGACGACCCAAATTTGCTCCAGAGGGTCATAACTGGTGACGAATCGTGGGTTTATGGTTATGTCGTGGAAACCAAAGCTCAATAAGCTCAATGAAAGCTGCCGCACGAACCAAGACCGAAAAAAGCGCACCAAGTTCGGTCGAATGTGAAAGTTTTGCTTACAGTTTTCTTCGATTGCAGGTGCGTGGTGCATCATGAGTTCTTGCCACAAGGTAGAACGGTCAATAAGGAATATACCTGAAAGTTATGCGCAATTTGTGCGAAGCAATCCGCTACAAACGTCCGGATTTTTGGAAGAACAAAAATTGGCTTTTGCACCACGATAACGCCCCTACTCACACATCGTTGCTTGTGCGCGACTATTTGGCCAAAAACAACACACTAATGATGCCGCAGCCTCCGAATTCCCCAGATCTGGCCCCCTGCGACTTTTTCTTGTTCCCTAAACTGAAGAGACCCATGAAAGGACGACGCTATGCAACGATTGACGAGATAAAAACGGCATCGGAGGAGGAGCTGAACAAGATAAAAAAAATGAATTTTTGAAGTGCTTCGAATATTGGAAAAACCGTATAATATCTCATGGAGATTACTTTGAAGGGGACAAAATAGATATTCATGAATAAATAAATAATTTTTGAAAAAACAAAAAGTTCGCGATACTTTTTGAACACACCTCGTATATATTTTCGGCTTGCACAAACTTAACAAGTAATAATAGGGCTATAACTATGGTCACCCTAGTAGACGTGTTGTTGGAGAGCATAAGAGTGTTAAGTGCTCAGGTAGATCATGTGCATTACTTTTGCCACGAACACTTTCACCGCAAAATAAATGTATGAGACTAAATTTAAAAAAATTTAAACTTACAAATTTAGTTTAAAAATTCTTTCCCATTGTTCCAAATATCATTATAATGGGACCATTAAGGTAATGTTGGTTATAATGTATAATGTCAGCTAAAATATAAAAGTTATTTCCCACTCTAGTTATATTACAATCCGATTTATTATTATATGTATATATATTTGCTAAAAAAGTTTCTGCAACAAACACTAAAATCACGAGAGTCGGTATCATATAGGTAAAATAAAAAAAATGGCGGACGTAAAGTCGGGCGCGGACGACTTTAGGATACCCTGTACCACTAGCTTGTAATAAAGTCCGATTTCTTCACAAAAAACCAAAAACAGAAGAATTTTTAAGCAAAAATTTTTTTTTGACCGATCGTTCCTATGGGAGCTATATGATATGTCAACCGATTTCAATAAAATTTGACACAGTGCTTAAATACCTTAAAAAAGATATGAATGCCAAAGTTATTTCAAATATCTTTACAAACAAACAAAACACATCGAATTTTGTATAAAAAACGTGTTTTTGGACCGATTGGTCCTATGGGAGCTATATGATCTAGTCAAACGATTTGGATTAAATTTGGTACAGTGCTTAGGAACTATAAAATACTCACGAATGTCAAATTTGGTCCCAATATCTTAACAAACAAACGAAACACAACAAATTTTGTTAAAAAATCGATTTTTTGGAAGATCGGACCTATGGGAGCTATATGATATAGTCAACCGATTTTGTTCAAATTTGGCACATTGCCTAAATGGTCTAAAAATTTCCAAACGCCAAATCTGGTTAGGATATCTTTATTAAACAACGAAATATAGCGAATTTTTCTTTAAAAAAGTTATTTTGGCCGATCGGTCCTATGGGAGCTATATGATATAGTCAACCGATTTCGATCAAATTTGGTACAGTGATTGAGAACCTACAAAAACTTTCGAATACCAAATTTCGTTACGATATCTTCATAAACAAATAAATTATTCATCTAAAACGCTTTTTTTTGTGTCGAGGTCGTCTCAAACACCCCCATGGGAGCTATATAATTTATCCCCGATATCAAAAAAATAAAATAAACTTGCCTCCTATGGAATAATATGGGATCTAATGTGAAAGTTTGGTAACTCTAGCTCTTACCATCTCTGAGATCTAGGCGTTCACACGGACGGACAGACGGACAGACGGACATGGGTATATCGACTTCTCTATTCACCTGATCATATATTAGGTAACTTTGGGGTGTCTCCGACGTCTCCTTCTATATGTTACATACATTTTCGGCTTGCACAAACTTAATATACCCTTGGACCATACGGTACAGGGTATAATTAATGTTTGTGGATACCACCACATTACATACGTGGTATTATACAGGGTATTATATAGTCGGACAGGCAAAGCTAATCAATTTTCAGCATTATTTTAGACTCAAAATTTTTTTTTATTTTTTTGTGGTGTATAGAGAAAAAAAAAAGAGTTTTTTGTAATCAACTATTACAGCCAAAAAAAAAATATACCCTTAACTGATATTTATCCTTCATAACCTTACTCTTCTTAACAAAAACAAAGGACGCCATGTGACAGTTGTAAACAACTGATTGCTGTTGCTCACGTTGTCTGCATCGTTGATAAGGTTACTTAAGTCGTTAGTTAAGCACTTTTGCATTTCTGCCAGACAAAATTAAGACTATATATTTTTATATATATGTATTATATATTTCGAATATACACATCACTTGAATAATTTTTATTTGTTATTGGTTTACTTGTTTCTTAAAAACAACAACTAAAATAGCTGAGGTCAGTTGATTCAGAAGGGGTGTTATCATCCAACAGGACATTCATAAATCTAAACAAATCGGGGCATTGTCTAAGCACTACTGCAGTTAGTTTTGCGAGAAAAGGTGTTGGAAAAAAGGTCAGGACATCCTGTAGTTATCTGATTTTCACTGCAGACAACAATTAACGTAATGAAAGTCCTTTTAGAATTGGTATTGAATTGGTTTTAAAGATTTTACTAATAAAACAATAACAATGAATCTTTGGTACCTAAATAAAAGAATCAAATATGTATATATATTTAAAAATCGTTTGTTAGTATAACTGCAGTCAGTATAGAAGTGTGTATGTAATTTTGAGGCACTCGACAGAGACAGTTGTGGCCCGGAGGAGTTGTTTTGTTGTTTGAATTTGAACTTACCTGTATAATGGGTCTCAAAACTGCAGATTTCTTCAAATGCCTAAATATTATTCAGTAAGTATTTGCTTTGAGAATAATCAAAAGTTTGAAGTGAATTTGCTTTTTATCAATGAGAGTGAAAAAATGTAAACACAAATATGTACACAAAAAGAAACACCACCACCGAAGAGACAAAACGCAGAGTTGTGCCTCTTTGGGCAAATGCGTCCCAGAAAATATTATTTAATACGCCACGACACACATTTCTATTATATAATTATGACCGACACATGAACCAATATCAATTGGTATTAATTTAAATACCAAGTCAAGGTTTAAATTAATTTTTGTTGCACAAAACCGAAAATACACAAAAAGTTTACAGCCGCACGATTTTCGATGACAGACGATGAAGTAAATGCGCTCATTGAAGTTTCATTTCCGCACAGTTTCGCCCAGGGAGAGCCAGAACCAGCACAGGAGAGAGCGCAGGAGAGCGCACAAGAAATGCGCGCAGCTGTTCTTGCCTTCAGTTGTAAAAGGCCATGGAATTGTTGGGGGTGGAAACTGTCAAAGTGACAGCGTTCAGAGAGTTGAGCGCATGCGCTTCGCTCAATTTGTGTAAATGTCGTTCCAATTCCATTTGTTGCTGCCAAAGGAACTGAACGGGCAGATGTGCAAAGGGTTGCAGCTGTAGAAGCGCGTCAATTACCTGGAGAATTGACATTAGCCCATTTTCGTTGTTCGTTTCAAAATTGCATATGAGAAATATAGGGAGAGTCACTGGGAGAAGAAGTATAGGATTAAGTAAGGAGATGTGGTGGCGGTCTCGATTCCCATTTCGTTCGATTTGTTGTAACTTTTGAAGCACTTTTGCCCTGCTAGACCGACTATTTACGTAAACTCTACGCGTCTTGTTGCATGCCCGCCCGGCTGCTTGACTTCTCCGTGACATGGAATTAATTTCCAATTTTATTGTCACTTTATCAATTGCGTAGCTGCTGGCTGTTTCTGACATTGATTTAATTGCAAATGCATGAATATGCAATTTTTGGCAATAAATGCGTTTTTATTACCAAGTCCTTCCACCTAGATGTGCACATTGTTGCCTTTTTAATGACTTTTCGATATTTGTTTTACTGTTTGAATGAGCTCTGTGCTTTTCCTGTCGGAGCTTGTCGATGCATATATATTTTCAATTGTTGTGCACAACTTAAAATCAAACAAAAGTAGTTTATAAATTTTATTTATTTATTTCATATATTTTATACAAGCCACCAATATGTGGGAACAATTTATGAACTGCTTCAAAAAGAGCACCCAGTTAAAAAGATGCAATCTTGTCAAGATGAGTGAGCTGCATAAGCGCGTTCCTCCAAACCAACTTAAACAGTTTCAGGTATTCCTCAAAAAGAATGAAATGTACAAAGAGTAAGTCCTATTTTATTGTTTGTTATTGGGTTCTTTGTATTAAGCCTCGCATTTCTTAAGACGTGTTCGCAAGTATCCTGGGAGCATGCCTAACATTGACTGGAACTACTATGAGCAAAATGTTCGTCCAGAGTGTGTCAGTTGGGTGAAAAACTTTAAGCTAAAATATGACCGGTTGGACAGCCTATTCGAGAATAGACACGCGCTGATCGATCACTCACCATACTTTGCAGAAGTGAGCAAGGAAACTAAGGAGCTCAAGGCGCAAATAAAGAAGTTCAAAGAAGAGTCGAATCAGCGCATCAAGTTACTTCAAAAGGAATTTAATCGTGTAAAGAACTTGCGCCCCTACGAAGATATGACCATGGAAGAATTTTGCGAAGCTCATCCCGATTCTGCTCCTGATTTTATAAATAGGCCTACGTTTTGGCCCCATACTCCTGACGAGCAAGAACCCGGTCCATCAGGAGGGGTTCATATGTCTGACGAAAAACCGCCAAGTAAGCCAACTTCAACTGAAAGTGATGCAACGAAACCATCTCCGGCTCCCCCCGTTAACAATGATCCAAAACCAGATGGTCCGAAAAAACCTAATGGCACTGATGGTAAAGACAAATCGAAGCCAACTTCAACTGAAAGTGGTGCAACGAAACCATCTCCGGCTCCTACCGTTAACAATGATCCAAAACCAGATGGTCCGAAAAAACCTGATGGCACTGATGGCAAAGACAAATCGAAGCCACCAACTGCTGATGGGGACTCTGATATAAAAGCCAAAGCTTGCATTAAATTGTCACCTGACAATAAAGTTAATAAGGAAGCCAAAACGACGCAAGATCAGAAAGCAGACACCTCTGGGCAGTTCCAGGCACAAGCTGAGCAGGTGGCAGCCGATTTCATGGCAAAGGCATCTGCGCTAATCACCGTCTTAGCAGTAAAGAGTAGCGTTTTGTTAAAAAAACTTTTCGAAATGGCTTTCTTGAAAATGAAGAAAGTTGGCGAAGCTGCACAGGCCGCAAGAATCGAAAAGTGCAAGGAGCTCTTAAAGAAGGAAGCTAAGCCTGAACAAAAAGAAACAAAGCCTGAAAAGTTGGCTGCAAAGCCAAAGTTAGTTGCAGAGACACATCCTGGTGACGACACTATTAACTCAAGAGAGGGATCGTCAAATATTTGCATGAAAACCATTATAAGGGGCGAAGAACAGGTTAACGCTGACGTAAAACCGCATCATGTTAATTTGGACATAGAGCAAGAAGCGGATTCAGAAGAAATCGAAAAACAAAATAAAAAAGAGAAAAAGAAAGAGAAAGACGACGATGAAGGCAAAAAAAAAAGTGAAACCAAAAATACAGAATGTGCTGAAGAAAAAGTAGATAATTGCAAGAATGGTCGGTGTGAATCAGGAAAAGAAAAGCCAACAAGTAAGAACACGAAATGTGACATAATGGATGGGAGAACAAATAAGGAGCAGAAAGAGGATACAAAAGAACCAAAGGCGATGTCAGGCTCAGAAGCGATTAAAGGACAGGTACCGGAACATTACTCAAAAGTATTTACCACAGAGGAAGGCTTGAAGAATTATCAAGAGTCAGATGAAGTGACTGGTAAAATAACATGCGATTCGGACGATATAAAAAAACAAGATAAATTCGTAACAGAACTGCAGAAGCTACAAAGTACTAAAGAAAATCAAGATCGTGCATTAAAACACAATGAAGTAAGTAAATAATAGTTCAGCAAACTGACAAATCTTGAAATGTTTATTTTTTTTCTAAAAGGACTCTCAAGCTATAGAGTCCAGCCGCAATAAAGCTTCTGACCAGATCTTTAATATGGCAACTCTTGCTGCCACTATATTAAGCGATGCCACCAAATCCGTTCGAAACGCGCAAAAGGATAAATCAAGTAAAATTGAGACGTTGGAAAAGGCTTATAAGGCTGCGCAAAAGCAGGCAGATCGGGCTATAGCTGAAGCTACCAGAGCCGTAACAGCGGCCAAAAAACTCAAGAAGCGTGCCAAGGACCAGGATGGGGATGAAGATTCTTTTGTTCTAGTTGAAAAACATGCATATCTGGCTAAGCTTTTGGCCAAACGCGCTCTTCATCTGAAGAAGCAGATTAACGAGCTACTGGAAACTTTAAAAAAGACTGAAGATAAATAGGAGGTAAGAAAACTATATTTTTATTTTTTTTTTGTTACCTCCCTGGATTTGTTATTATTATTAAATTTTCTGTTCAAATTAAAGTTAAATACAACTCGTTTTCATTTAAAAGCCATTTAGAATCCGTTTGAAATTGGGTTTTAGTGCCTTTAAGTAGGCTGAGGGCTGTGGGCTTCCGGAAGCCCACTGAGCAATAAATTTTGGTGAACAAAGTTAAACGAAAAATCGAAACTTTAGAAAAACTTTTTGCGAATTAGCCAAAATTTCACATTGAACGAAAACACGGATAAAATGTATCCTTGTACGGGGGAGTATGTGCTTGCTGCCTTGTAGATTGCATAATTATGCAAATGTGTTGTTTTTGGCATTCAAAGTGGTATGTATTGTATATATGTATGTATATAGACTATATATGTATGTACCTACTCGTACAATAGTACAAACCACATTCGAAAGTGTTGCCTACTTGTTGGCGCTCTCCGGGTTCGGCGTAAAATTTTCGCAATCAAATACATTTGCATAATTATACAAAGCCAAAGCATGCGTTCGGATAACTTTGTGTAGGTTTATTCAAGTTTGGGTGTTCCTACGGGGGGGTCTATGTGTGTTTGAATTTAATTCCAGTTTAATAGTTTGCTGCTTTAAGCTTACCGAAAAAACCAGAAACAAAAAAACAATCTGATGTGGCCTTTTGGAAAAGTTTGCCATTTAGTATAAAAACAATGACGGCGCAAACAAAGCAGCTACGCAATTCAAATCCTTCCAGCCTTTTGGGTATTGTACTTATTTTTATTATAATTTTTATAAACTTCTTTACGGCCAACAAGCCGTAGAAATTCAATTTAAGCTTTTAGGCTTTACAATGCGTCAAGTCAAGGCATAAAATGGACTGTCTTTGTGTCGGTCCGTTCAAGTAAAGCTTATCGCAAAATCGATTTTGTAGGTGACGAAACCATTAAGCCGAATTACTTCACGATTTAGTTAATTTACCTTTGGGAATATTCTCTGTTTATTGAATAAATTTGCATGCTACTGAAGTGGCCTTCCGTATAACAGAAGATCGCTATGTTAAATAACAACTTCTAAAGATTCTAAAGCTTAAAAACAATGACCAATAAATTGGCAGACCAGACCAGACTACTCCCAACAGCGGCGCATTTCAATGCCAAGAATGCTTTCAAAGTCAATGAAAGCCAACTTTTGGAAATAGTATTTTTCATAGTTTTATATTGCTTGACAATTGCCTGCTGTTCCCTGTTGCGTCCATATCTATAAAGATATAAAATATTACCATTATGTTTATTGTTTTCCAGTGCCAGCCCTTGTCGCTGGCAATTTGAAATGAAAATAGAAATAGAATTTTTGGCAAATCACTTGCCAAAAATTTCTGAGGCAATACTTTGTTGGCAATTGTGCAAAATGTCAAAGGAGGAGACATAATTAAAGAGCTTCTTGTATATTGTTCTTAAAGCTTCGAGTTTTGGCTAATTGATTTATATATAAATATTTCCAGTCGCAGCTGGCCCAAGAATTCAGCTTTACTCCGCTTATCGCATAAATCTTTGGGTTCTTTGGGTATAGAGGCCCATAAGCCGTTGACATTTAGAGGCAAGTAAGCACTAGCTAGTACCTGTATCTGTATGTATGTGTATACCATATATTTTTTATTGCCTCATTTGAGGCTCGTAGTTGGCATTATGATTTGGCTAACGATTTGCGTGCCTTTGTCTTGATTAACATTTTTATAGCCTTAGGAAATATTTGAGGCCAACAAGCAAACAGCCAGTTTTTTAATAGCATAGTTTTAGGCATAAGTTATGCGCACAAAAGCCTAATTAGCAACGTTTAACAAAGCCTCATGACGTGTTTGTGTTTTAAGGGTCTAGTATAGTTGTAGGTTGCGCACACACAACGACTGGTAAATGTAAATTTCTACACAGGAACTTGGGAACGCTCTGCGGCAGCAATGGCGGCGACCCGTTGCTTACACATTGTCCGCGCAGCATGGCGCTTGATTAGTGTTGCCGTTGCCTTCTCTAGCTCATGTCGACGTCGCGTCGCGTCGCCAGTGTTGCCACCTGCCCAGCCATCATCCCTACACACTTAACGACGTAGTTAGCGTTAGTTAACGTATGTACGTGATATCGTTAAATTGGTATAACGTTACCAAACCACCACAGCATAATAAGTGTCTTATTAGTTATGCCAACGAAGCAGTGGCAAGCAGTGCGCACGTGTGTACATGGATATACTGGCACTGGCAGCCAAAGGGAGGCGCACCTAGGCCCTGGAACGCACAGTCAATGCCTTTGCAGTCCAAGCAGTCCAAATCCAGCGTCATGCTCATCAATGTTCATTCTGTTTGCACAATGTCACTGTCGTCTTGAATGACTAATGATGAATTTGAGGTAGCCAGTTAGCTGGTCTGTAAAATTTGTATGCATTCAGAGTTGCCGAATGTTTTTCACATAGTCTGGACTGGGTCTGGGTGATTAGTTTAGTTGCTAGCCAGAGAGAGAGTTCTCATCAAAGAGCCACTTTCGGCTTTAATTACCAAGTCAAAAATGGAGCTTACAATTGTTTGTCATTTTGATCACACAAAAGCCACAACAAAAACATAAATAAATATAAAGTATAGTTCGTACATATACTTCTAGTTTAGGTATTTGTGTATTATATTTGGCTTCCATTAATTAATTCATGGCAAATTCAACAACTTACAATTCAAAGTTCTACTCACGCAACAGCCACAACAACAACAAAAACAAAAACCCCAGAAGTTAAAAAATAAAAAAGTAGAAACCTGTAAATCTATTTACACAGTTAAGTAAACGCAAGCTATAAAATCAGCAAAGAAGATGGAATTAAGGTTGCCCAGGACTGGGAATGTGAGGGTAGGGTCTGTAAAACCTACCATAGCTATGGTAGCTGGCCAAACGAAATGAAAATGAAATTCCAAACAGCTATCAGCAGCGACTCTGGCAGGGGGGAAGGACTTGGAGTCGTAACGCTTGGACAAGGCCAGGAATGCTGCAAGGTAATCGTAATCGTGTAGTATTTGCTTTTTAACGATGCTTGTTTATTTTTTAATTTCCTTTCAATTAAGCAACAAACAACCCAAGTCGGCCAGCTACCAGGGCATTCGGATAGACAGACAGACAGACAGACGGATGGACGGACGGACGAACAGACACTTCAACAGTCATTTGATGGTCACAATAAATATGTGCGGGTGTGACCGACCAGTAAGAAGTCAAAATGGCGGCCAGAAACAAAGACGGACGTACGTTGAAATGAAATTAAATGCAATTAATTTTAAGAATCGTAATGAAAACATGCTGCCAAATTTATTGAAAAAATTCTTACCAACAACCATTTTACATATTACCAATTTAATTTCAAAGCGTTCGTTCTTGGTATGCGAAAAGCGAGCCACATGCTTTTAGGCGCATTTGTGGTTAATTTCCATGAGTTCAGAACTAAAAAGTTTACCCTGTTGAGCATTGGAGTACGCTTCTGACCTAGAGCTTGCCATATGGATCGCATTAGTTATGCAAAACGTGAACGCATAAATAAAACATGTCAAACAAGTAAAGTCAGCCCGCAACTCTGGCAGCAGCCACAGATCCTTAGTCGTCCTTAGTCGTCCACTGGAGCCGGATGACTTCCATGGGTTTTTAGTAGGCAGCACGCATAGCATAGCATTTCTACGGAAGTGCTGAGTGTGAGCTAAACAATTAAGCCTGCTGGCAACTCAGCAGCCCATGGCACATGCCAATTACGCTTGTAGTTCTCGTAAATACACAAATACATAGTATACATGTACATATGTACATAAGTATTTGAAATGCAAAAAATGTAACTGGCTAAAACACTCGCCTCTACACCTCGGAGAAATCAACTATTTGGTACACTCTGTATACACAGCTCCTCCGATAATAAACCTACACACGCAGCACCAATAAATGCGTGTGAGGGCCAAAACTGAGCAATGCAAATTGTGCTCACAACAAAAACACGCGATATACATATATACAATATATATGTATACATATAGTATATACCACACTAATCTTACGTGCATTTGTATATACATGGAGTTTACATAATATTGCCTAGGTATGCAATAAAAATTTTTCAGCACACATTTATGCGCTAATAAAAAGAAAACATATTTAAATGGTAGAACAACCAAAGGTTGTAAAGGCAGCTCAAGGTAATTAACCCAAAATTATGGCCAACAATTAAAGTCGGCACCTCGGTATTAAAATGAAATGATAATGTCTAAAGCCAGCCTCATTCCAGTCTCTTATTCACACGCAAGCAAAACTTCCTTTAGTAAAGATCTTTGTTCGAGGAGCATAAGGGGGGTGCAAACGGTAGCTTTTTTTTTAGTTAAATGGGATCAGTGCCTTAAATGCACTTTTGGTCACAAGGAAATCCCTTTCTGCATAAAATATTTAAAGTTTTCAGAATTAAGAATAAGTTTGATTACATAAGACGGCTCCAGCAACAACCAACCCAAACTACTTTAATAAAATCGACTCCCACGGTAGCCAAGCTGACCAAGGACTGCGTGCGATGCTCAGCCCTACGAAACTTTAACTTTTGCAACCAGATTTCGTAAACCTGTGCTGCTGGAATCCTGCAGGCCCGACACCAGTGACTGTGTCTCTTGTACCTTCGCCGCAAAGTTGTAATTCCCTTCAGGGATCACTGAACACTAATTGCCGATTGTGGTCAGAAGATTACCGTCCATCCTTATTCAGTGCAGCGCTTGTTGTGAATACAGTTTTTGGAGTATGCTGCAGCAGATCGGCAGCAGTTCAAGCTAAGCGGCCAAAAACCACAAATGTCTCATCCCCCCATATCGCCCACTCAAATGCAGGCTTAATCTCTAAACCTCGGTTGTCAACCATAAATCTGCAGCTAATTTGCACCGACCCTTGTAGGAAAAAAGCCAACATAACCGAACCAAGAAATTAAGCTTTCAAGCCGTAACTCTCTGTCTAATTTAGCTAATTAAAAGTTCGATCGGTTCTATCGTGGCGTCATATTAGGTAGGATATCGTCCCAACAGTAACATGCTGCTGGTAGGTGACCGCTGTCTAATTCTCAGCGACTTTTATGCTCATCATGAGAGTTGGTTCTCTAAACTGTCATTGATAAGCAGGTACCGCCCCACCATGATTACGACGACTTGTCGAAGCTCCACTAACTTGGCAAGCGAAAGTCCTGATTACTAATTACCTTCACCAGCTGGCACGCAGACGTAGTCCTAAACTAAGACCACGACCCGATCATAATAATAATAATAATTGAATAAAGTGAGCCTTTCTCTCTTCTACACCTATCTCCTATCTCTAACCCCCACCGGAAAGACATTCGCTGACGAGCGAAACATTCATAGGATTCAAATCAGTGTGAAGAAACGCTGCATCCCCTCTTGAAGTATACCGAATATTTTATCTAATTTCCTGCCTGGCAGAAGAAAGGCACGAACCTTGAAAATGTTATACGGCAGATCCCCGCATAAAGCTATTAGTGACAGCATCACGGATATGCTTTCCTAAAGCTAGGGGACGATACAAATTTGTCCAAGGCAATTTGTTGACAATCGTTTTCGTTGCACCAGTTGCCATCTTCGTGCTCTTCCCAAAGATGCACCGTTCTCAATCTCATCAGAGCATGTAGCGCAATCCACCAAAGAAACCAAAAAATCCCCGGCCATTGGTCCCGATGGTATTGCTACAGTTTTGTTCCAACATCATTGAGCACCTCGCAATAAAATTTAATGCCTCTGCCCTTGCAAAGCACCTGCACGGTTTCCGTGCTGACGGGAGTCTTACCTCTTCACCCTCGGCACTCTGTGTATTGTCAACTCCCATCGCCAAAAGCCTGAACAGAAAACATCCGCACAAACGTTCAATTCTGGTCGCCCACGATGTCTCAAAGGCCCTCGACAACGTCAAGCCAACTACTCCAGGATATTAAACCATTCATCGCATTCTCCTAGTATCAAACATTGTTGAGCAATATGGACGGAAGGCAATCCTATATTAAATTTCGCGGGACTTCATCAAAGTAGATTTACTGAAAAGAACAGACAAACGGCTCCTGCTCTTGCTTGCTTCATTCGACAATTTCCGTAAACACATATTTTAATGAGTAAAATTCACATCTGCAATGTTCATCTGTTTGAAAATGCTAGAGTCGTGACTGACCGAAACTAAAAGCCCTGTTCTTGCCCATTGACTTGAGAAATGTTTAGACCATGAGTATCCTCAAAAAGTAAGACAATATCGAAACCTACAAGTTAAAAAATAAGAACATTTGTTTATTTATTTGGACAGCCAAGCGGCTATTAAGTGCCTAGTTTCGATGACTTCGTGTATAAAGTCAGTGAATGACTGCCCCTTGTCTCTAGGGGAGATGGCTGAGCAGTTTTCAATTCACCTCATATGGCTCCCACGACATAAGAACTTTGAGGGAAATTGTATTGCGGATGAACTGGCTAGACAAGGAACTGCCCGCATCGTCCTTCAAGACAAGGAGGGCCTATGGCCAGCTGTAAACTGATAATTCGAAATTTTTTCGCTCTCTGTGCAAATAAAACGTGGAATCGGACATCGAACACTGCAGCAAAAGAACCGAAAAACTATGATGTCTGAATAGAGCCCAGTACTCAGACAGTGGAACAAATTTTCTGTCACTGCCCTGGACTGGGCAGTAAAAGATTTAGGTTCCTACAGTCACACTTTCTAGACGATTTATCTCAGCTCTCTGAACAGAGTCCAAAATGCCTTTTAAGGTTTATTCAGGCAGCCGGATGACTTCCTCACTTTTTATAGGGGAAATAATAATTGCTTACGTAGTAGTGTATAGAAAAAATTATGTTTTGCTCGTTATAGAATTTAGCTTACAAATTGCACCACGACCTCAATCTGGATACCGTAGAAATCGAAATAAACAAACACGTTAGCGAATAACTTGTTGAATGCTGATTCACTAAAAAGATTGACGTGACATTCGTTAAAAAATCGTATTTCCCAATGGCCTGATTTGGCCTTATGGCAGATGATGACCAAAGAAATATCCGAAGACGTTAATGGTTAAAAAAAACAGTTCAAAGTATTCCGGTGTTGACTATCTTGGCCATCACACTTTTAGATACCATCTACAGAAAATTGGCCTATCGGATTCTTCAGAATGCAGAAAAGAAGACGATGAAACCACCAGAAATATTCTATGTGATTGCCCGGCGCAGTCATGGGATAGCGCCTGTCACATGGGAAAGGAACGGATTAGTCCCTTCCATCTCAGGTCAATACCAATAAAAGACCTACTGCTATTCATGCGGAAAGCGGAAAGTCTTTTGCTTTAATTTATGGCTATGGTACAAAAGGCCTTTTGCTCGCAATGCCCTCTTTGTGAGGAACCCTTTCGGGGGGAAAAAATAATATATATAAAGCTTTTACGATTTGAATTCAAACGATAATATGTCTGCAATCTTTTTATTGCAAGGTAAGTACTTCCTTTTTCATCCATGATCGCCAAAACAAAAAAAATTTCAAAGCAATTAAATTTCATAAAGACTAGCTTTTCATAACTCTATTTCCTCTTATTCTCCTCTTATTTGTTTATTTTTATAGTAGGCTTCAAATTCCTAATAAATTATTTATCAGACCTAAATGTTTTAAGCGGTAGTTATAGCCACCCAACACGCAATGTCTCTAACAGAAAAATCATCTCTCTCAGCCTTTGATACCATTAAAAACTACCTCCTGAGTAACACTAGCCTGGATATCTGCCCACTCGAATATCGGAGCCAACTATCTAGCAAGCTCCGCAGCAAGAATAGCCACATTGTACCTCTCAAATTGCAACCCAACAACAATAGATCAGACTTTAACAAATAAATTAAACATCACACACCAAATTTTGAATACACAATTTTCAATCTAGCCAACGACCTCTACAGATTACCGGAAAGAACCAGAGCAACCTTCTTTAATAATATAAAAATAAGACATTTGTAAAAATCGAAATAAAATTCACGGAGTACGAGAACAAAAGCCGCAGACGAAACACGTAAATGCAATAAAGCAATAAATTGGCCAACTCGAAGCACTTTGCAAAATAGCACTATCTTAAAAAAATAAATATATTTTTATGCCAACCTAGTTAATACCAAACCACGCATTAAACTATTTTAAACTAAATTATTTGTAATAAGATATTTTATTAATTTTTTTGTATAAATATATTGTTCATTTTTTTTATTGTTTAGTGAAAAACTTGTTAACTAGTGTAATTTGAGAAGCCACTTGGCGGGCCATCTCGAATTTCGCTTACAAACTCATTTAAACACTTTCCATACTATAACGCACACATACTCGTACTTGTAAACAAATGTAAGCATACATATGTACATACATATACATATGTACGATGTACATGTATCCATTTGTATATATGTACATGTGTAGTACATCATTTCAACAGAAATATGCACATTTGTCAATGTCGCGTGATTGATGTGGTCGAACGCATTTCCGTCAAGCAGAAGCAGCAAATAAAAATCAACACTCACACTGGCATACAAGTGAGTGAGTGTGAGTGTGTGTGTTTGGTATAAACATGTATATAACAGTGTTGGTAAATAATAAAACACGCAAAAAACAATTTTTTATAAAAAAAGAGAGCCAAAGGAAAAAAAAGTGTGCCCAGCTCACACTACACCAGGCTGCGACGTCACCGGCATACCCAAAGGATGCTGGCGGCCATGTTGGCGACATTACGCGATTTTACGCATGATTTAAAATTAATGACAACGATGGCGGCATGGCGGGTTTGTGGGCACAACACGGGGCACACACCTTCACATCACACACACACACTCACACACACACGCACACACGCACACCTTCATAGCTTCGTCTGCTATGAGATGAAAATTTAAACATGTGGCTCGATGAACGACCACCGTGCAGGATGTTTAATTTCCTAAATGCATAAATCTCACTAATACGCACAACAAAATCTAAGCGCGGCTTATGCTTTTACCGTATGGTTATTGTTGGTTCCATTCCCTCAACCGCAATGGGAATGTGTGATTAGGTGTTTAAGGGTGTGGTGTGTCCGTGTCCATGTGGCTAGCCCAACAACACACAACATCCGAAAATCATAAACAAACTTCAAACGACATTTACAGAGGAAAGTGGACATCCCACGGTTTGGACAATGTCCTTAAAAAAAAAGCAAGCCGGAATGTAAAATTGTACACGCCGACCTTAAGATACCCTTCAGCAGATAATTAATCTACTACATAGAAAATAGAAAGTTCGCGCACAGTCGAGGCGGTGCCCGATAGCAGAATACCCTGTTCCTTTTTTCTCGAAAAAAATTTCATTTCTGCATATTCCTTATAAGAAATTTCCAATAGTTCCAGTTCATACCTACAAGTTCTGCAAATTTAACCCGCTTTTGATGAAACTTTTGATGAGGTAAGTCAAAATATCCATTTACAGTACTATATACGGGGTAAATATCAAGTTGATATGTTCAAGGGTGTAGGAGAAAACAAGATAAATCGATTGCGGGGGTGGGGGTTCGAATCGATAACATTTGGATGTGTGATTCTAGGTCGCTTATTACCATAATTACGTAGAGTCAGTTATTGATGCAGTTTATTGGCAAGGGGCGGGGAATTTTGTACATTTATGGCTATAACTTTTTTTGTATTTGTCGAATTTTGTTTATTTTTGACATTCGGATGCATGATTTCATCGCTCTGTTAAATTTCAGATCGGGGGAAGACATTGACATGATTCAACAAACTTCTTCTTCTCAGGAAATATGCGCGTCAGGTAGTAAAGTATCTCTTATCTCTTATAGTCTCCGAGATCTATGTGGTTCATACAGACGGACATGGCTCCATCGCTACCCGAGGTTATGATAAGCATTTTGGTATAAAAGACTCGGAGTCTGCTATCTTTTGTACTTTTAAGTATTGGGTATAAATATGGTTACAAGTGAATCATTTAAAGTATATCCCATCACAAGATATAATTTATCTCCTTCTGACATCAATTTAATTTTTAGGCATTGATAAACAAGTAAAGTTTAAAGTGTAGTTGTTTGGGATAGTTATTATGAAGATGTTAAGGAGCAAGCTTTTATCCTTAGGCTGATTGAAGATTTGAAGAAGAATCTCAATCTAATTGATAGTAAGCTTCTTTCTTTTGATCCAGATCTGTGGCAAAAGTTACTTTTCTTTTTGTAGAATCAACAATTTACTTTTTACAATCTTTAAATTTAAATTACTTATGTTAAATAGATATCGTTTAATATTTAAGGTTTCAATGTACACCATGTTCTGTTTTAGTGCAAATTTGATTTAGCGTTAATTAGAGAGATCATACCGTTAATTTTTTACGTGATTTATTTTATATCTTCATAAACAAACGAATTATCCATCTAAAACTTATTTTTTTGTCGATGGAAATTTAATTTTCTTGTTTACAATAAGCGTCGTAACTTAAAAATTTATCGACCGATTTTGATAAACCATGATTTTTCTTACTCGGCATTGATATTTCTTTAAGATTAGATGTAAAAAAGTAAAGGTGTTTTAACAAAATGTTATATAAAAATGACTTCAAAGTGTGAAAAACGAAAAAAAAGTGTAAGTCTTAGATAACTTTTAAAAAATCTCGTAGTTGCTGTGTATGAAGTATAAACAACTGTATATCATCTTAAAGCTTGAATCTTCTTCTTTCCAAAACCGTAAAGCCATCGAAAATCGGTTGAAAAATGGCGACGTTGTGATTGTGGGAGTGATCGCAGTACCCGAAAAAACGGTTTTTAAGCAATAACTTGCGATTTTGGGGGTGTTAGACAATTTTGAAATACACTATCGTGATCTACTCGTCAAGACCTACAACGTACACTAGGTCACTTGAAAAGTTCTTTGATTTTTTTTGATTTTGTAGTACAGTGTAATCAATGTTGAGCCGATTGAACGAACACCCGAAGTGAATGGTTTGAACATGAATGAAACATTTACGAACATTTTGAATCATAAACTGATATTATTTCAGCTGCATTTTCAAACAGAGAATTTATTTCACGCGTGCTCTCCGGGAACGTATCTATCGCGTAAAAACAGAAATTGGTATATTTTTATCTGTTTTCTATTACAGCGGAAAGTGGTTTTCTGATGCTCAAATAAAACTCAATTGATTTAATAGATCTTTAAGTAGATTTTCCAAAGGCAGCGCTAAACCGATCAAACAGCCTCTACTAAAAACAAAACAAAAACATTTATCTCATTGATAATTGTAATAACCTGTACATAAAGAGTAGCCTCAAATATAGTTTCTCTAAAATCAAAACAAATGCCAAATGTTTTAGGCCTTATGAATGGTATATCTAATATATCCCGGCATTGTTGCGTCAATATGAGATATCCTTTTTTAAGTTATGTTTATAAGAACACGAAAGGGGCCATTTGGACCGTCGAATGATCATATATCGAAATAAATATATGTTTTTTAAATGCCGAGAAGACATATATTGGCCGTAAGACACATTAAAATAGGGTAACTAGAACATCTAGGTCAGTTGAGTCTGATGAAGACCGGGAGTGTCGTAAAAAACATTGGAAGGGAACGTTTAGCGAGGTCATGATGCGGGTACGCTATAGTTCATAAATCAGAAAGAACAGAGGAACTAACCCAACAAGGTGAGAAAAAAAATGCAAGCAAAAAAGTATCAGAGGAACTTTTGTCAAAGTTACAATTCCAGTTGCGAATAAGAGCAGCATAGAGGCTGTCCCAGAGAACTGTAAGGTCTCCTACCTTAACTTAATTTTAATGATAGATGATCAAATTGAAACTGTAGGCGTTACGACCGGTGGTACAATGAAACGCCAATTACCAAATCAGTCTGTTTTATAAGTGTAGGATTGGGGAATACAATTTTTGAACGATCATCTCTTTAATCTTGTGACTGGGTTTTCATTGACAGAGTTTCTTGCCAGCATGTCGGTGTGTCTAGCTAGACGTTCATTCTATTGGCTAACGGGCTTGTTTATTTGGATGTCCACGGTATCCAGATTGAGGTTCAATGGGAAGAAAATATACTCACAGTACTTTGAGTGTTTGATCCATATTGCAATTTTTTTTTTGTTAATCTTTGATTCAGTTATATGAACTGTTTTTACGAAATGATTCATCTTGAGCATTATTTTGAAGGAGTTGTTTACAGGCGAAAAAGACGACACTCACCATCACTTGACTGCAAACCGTGAGGAACGCAAGGTTTCTGCTTTTGAATCATACCGAATTGCTAGGAACTGGCTTGGTAAATCTTAATACTGAAGAAGTTTCTGCAGGGACCTTCATCGGGCCTTTGCTCGCCATCTTCGTATCGTGGCAAAACTTAAATTACTTCTGAATTCCATAAAAGCAACAACACATAAAACAATTATCTAAAAAAATTGTACAGATTGCGTATTCAAGCCGCTGGGAACTGATATAATTTTCAACTTTTTTACATCTTCTGTGAACAATTCGGTTGCTCATCAAAAAATTAAAACATTTTGCTAGCGAGCTTTACAAAACTTCATACAACGACCTCGTTCACAACGCCAACAATTTATTTGACTTGTAAAAATACTTGTGGGCGTGTCCGCCTGACCAAATCGTAGGTTATAAACATTTTCACAAACTTAGTATGCCCCTTAGATTTAAGGTATAGTGTATAAAAAGAAGAAATTAATGTTATTACTGGACATATCACGCACACCCACATACACATTTGCATCTGTATTGGTGCAAAAATGTAGCTTCTCTTGTGACCAGCCTCGTTACGTAACGAACGCAACGCGGTTCTCTCGCCGTGCGATATCGCAACTTGGCCACGCAACGATTCCATTTCTGTTTCCGTTTTACCCAATGCGATCTTAAATACCGAGATGGGATGGGATGGGATGGGCTGGGATGGGCTGGACGGTGGGATTTGGCTGCCAATAGGTACTCCACTCACCTTTTGTCGAGCTGTGCCGTCTGTGCCGTCATGGCGCGCTTTGTTTGTTTGTTTATTTGCTTGTTGGGCCGTTTGTTGCCTTCCTTAACTTACGAACAATTGGCAATTGTTGTTGGCATGCAAATTTATGGCTTATTTGCTTTGCCTTTTATAAAGCAACTGTTACACACACACACGTACACTCTTACCAATATTGTATTGTATTGTACATTTTGGCCAACGTAGCACTTTGAAATAGAAAAGAAGAGGAAAAAACGGAACGGCTAAGCACATGTCAACCCTTTTCATAAGCATAATAACCTTTATTTTGTGGCAATTTTGGATTTCGAACTGTTTGCTGTTCGCCATTTGCCATTTGCCGAGGTTTGTTCTTTCAACCCTTTCAGGTGAAACCTATTTTTGTCGAAATTTCAGCATTTTCAGCAGACATTGACCTTAGCTAGCTACAGATTTCATTAACAGAAATTTAGATAAGCATTAGTGTTGATGCTATCATTGAATTGCTAATGACGTCACTCCATGCAAGTGAGAGAGAGTCCAACGAGAGAGGAAGAGGAATTTTTAACCATAGGAATTCATGTGGTAAGTCTCTGGTGACTCGTAAATTCACTTGGTTTATTCTCTTTTAGATTTCTGTGCAAATTTGTTAGCTGCATAAATCACGCAATTGAATTCTAATTTTTGGACCAAATATATGGACACGCACAAAGGCAGACGAATAGATTATTCCGCAGCTTATTGTGGTTGCATTTACGGAATTTTGTGCTTGGCCAGCTTTTCTGGTCGGGGGGTTGTTCGGAATTGAAATCAATCATGATTTTTAATGCACAAATGGGAGCAATTACAGTCAGTCTGGTAGACAAAAGAATTTACACTTGATTTATAGTTATTAAGTATTGTTTATGCTGGCTAGTCTAGGCGACTTTTGATGCGAGTATTTACCACTTACATATACTATATACCTAGTAAATACAAATATACTCGTCTATATTTTTATCGTTTACATGTCTGAGTTGTTGCTGTCTGGCTTGAAGTCTTTTGTTTATCCAACATTTGCATAAATTTCAGCTGGGAATAGTCAGTCACCTACTCTATGTATTGACTGCTCTCCCGCAGAAGCTTATCCAAGCTACAACTCCAAATAACAAAGTGAAAGCATTTGAAGACTTTGTCAATGATTGGCTTATTGAACAGTTTATGTATTTATGTACATACTGACATATACCTACTATATATATTTCAATGAACTAGGCAATTATCACATATGTATGCCACAATGCCGCAGTGTTGTCTTAATATTTACTTGCTCCGAAGTTTTTACAGACTTTTACTTTCATACATTGCATATAAAAACTTGTCGGTTTTGTCCAGTAGTTGACTTAATAAAAATTGTTACCATGGCTAACAGAGCTCTGCTTTCGATGCTCTTGGCACTGCTTTATGCCGTGTCATTCTCAGTCGGAGATTTACGCGCTGATCTGCGTGATTTTATGGCCCTGGTTCCACGCCGGCAGATTAATCGAATAGCTGCGAGATATTACATCTTTGATCCAAAATTCCGTATTGCCAGTCAATATTTGCGCGGCGATGAGTTCCCCAAGACGTGGCAACAAATTCGAGCAACACCAGACTTTGCCGATGTAGTCGACTACATGAACGAATATGGTTCCGACTATAATGTGAGCAGCGTGCTGGACAAGCTACCCAATCGACTGCGCAGCTTCCAGATTTCGAATTTAATGGTGCCCGTTCAGATGATGCTGCGCAGAGACTTGACAACCTTTTTACGCGAAGTAATACAAATCTTGCCAAGACCCAAGATCTACAATTTGATTGTGCGCAAGGTGAGTAAAGGCGACTCCTTTGCCAAGCTGTATAAAGCGTTAAGAGACAAGGAGTTCAGAGTTTTGGTCAATTCAGCACGGGTGAGTCTTAGACACTATTTTAGACTTATAAATTAGCCTCTATACTGATATGGAATACTTTTTGGCAAATTGCAGCGATCACCTCATCTGAAAGTGCCGCTTAGTAGAATGAGTAAAAATTTCATAAATGTTGATGAAATAATACAAACGGCATTCGAGCTCATTAACTGGGGACCACAGCCCAGCTAAAATTGTTTCTGTCTTGTTCTTGGACATCAACTTCAACTCAATTCTTTTAAAATACTAAACATTGTAGAAAAATAGACGAGATTTTATTTATTATACTAATCGGTTGGCTGACAGAGGTTACAGTTTAAAAATGACAAATATCTTTAATGCTGTCACATATTTCGATAACATAAAAATATACCACAATGTCTTCTGAGCTGATTATACCCATCACCCAATGAAGGGTATGAAGGGTATATTAAGTTTGTGTAAGTAATATGCATTATAGCATTCATTCGCTTCGAAGTTACCGAAGCAATGCTTTCTGACTACATTGAGAAGAAAAAATCATAATTACTGGTTAAGTTTACTTTGAAGGCGATGAAATTTATGTGGACGAATAAAACAGATTTTTCAAAATAAACGCAGTGCCAATCTTATGTTTTGGTCACAGTAGCAAGTCAGATGGATCAAAATCGGTTAACTATATAACAACTAAGAACAGTTGACATTATATTATAGAAAAACAGTAAATGTATTAACAAAAGAAAAATGAAAGGTATAACTAATCCGCGTATCTAGCCCGATGGGTGAACTTTTTAACGATATGCACCTTCTGACACCTTCTACAATATGAAAGTGGAACAAAAGGAAGCAAGATAAAAATTAAACATTATATAAAAAATAAAGTACCAAGGGATCACCGTTGACCAAAAGAATAACTCATAATATAGGATTGGTCAAGGATGCTCGTAGTGCAAGTCAAGATAACTTAGGATAGAAGAAGTAATAGATTGAAAAGACCTTTCAAAAGAGAGGAATTTATAAAAGTTATTATATTTTAGAGCATAAGACACGGAAAGGATCGTGTAAAGCGTAATTAGATCTACAAAATTGTAAGGCTAAAAGTCGAAAATTACGAGTTACTCTAGAAGGTATGACAAAAATAGCTTTGCTAAGAAGAACACTGGAACCGATAAGATCGAGTAACAGCTTATCAAAAAATAACACTTCATGGCATGTTATGCGATGATTTAAGGAAGGCATTTTTATAAGACGAAGTCTATTAGAATATGGCGGCAGTCGGATGCTTGAGTCCCAGTTTAAGCCACGAAGTGCAAAAAGGAGAAATAGCTTTTGTACGAACTCAATCATGTCTTAATAAACGTAATATTGAGGTCTCCAAACACAAGAACAATATTCTAAAAATTGGACGGACGAGAGAGATATAAAGAAGTTTGGTTGTGTAAGGGTCGTTAAACTTTTTAGACCAACGCCTCATAATAGCAAGAACACCTCTAGCTTTATTGACAATGTTGCAAATATGTTTATTGAATTTAAGGTTATGATCGAACAAAACACCAAGGTCTGACACACTCTTGATTCGTTCTAAAGTAGAAGATTCTAAAGAGTAAGTAGCCAAAAAAGGAGCAGAGCGATAAAACGTCAAAACATTACATTTTGACTGGTTGAGAAAGAGTTGGCTGATATTGCACCAAGATTGCATGTTATCAAAATCATGCTGAAGAAGTAAGTGCTTATTATTATCGGAATAGGACACACAGAGTTTGACATCATCCGCATACATAAGAATGCGAGAAGATTTCATTACTTGCGAGAGATCATTTAAAAATAAATTAAAAAGAAAAGGGCCAAGATGGCTGTCTTGAGGTACCCCTGAAGTGATCTTAATTTCTTTAGATTTGCAGCCTTTAAAAACTACCTATTGGACTCGATTAGATAAATATGACGGTATCCAACTTAAAAGGCAAGACGGGAACCCCATTCGAGACAGTTTAAGAAGGAGCAGGCTATGGTTTACCGAGTCAAATGCTTTACTGAAGTCAGTATATAAATGACATCAGCTTGCTTCTTTCGGTAAACGCTAGATTAATAAGAGAAGAAAGTATATATACTCAGAATGCATTGGCTTCAGATACAATCTTCTGAAAACTAATCTCGAATCCCGTTTCATGAAAAACACAGAAACGACTAAAGACTAGAAACCAGCATTTTTTTAAATTTATTAGCTACTTTTTGTCGGAACCGAAATGTAGAACATACCTAAGAGAGTTCTTTTGTTTAACGTTAATTCCAAGCTGTAACATACGCTCGCTTCTACGTTCTGAAAGCCAAATGCGTTTTTCAAAGAAATATTTACTATTTCGCAGAGACCAGCTAAATTTGCGTACTCCTCCCCTCCGTCTGCTCCCGCAGTGAGGCTGGTACTACAATTAATACATTCCCAGTCACGACCCAGATGGCAGCTTCAAAGATATTTCAATTTGATGCGAAACGTACAATGTTACGCACTCATTAGAGCCCGATTTATGTGACGTAGAGCAGAACGTGTGAGCATATTTTATGAGGTGTGAATGTGTGTCAGTTGGGTGCGTGAGTCCGTGAGTGCGTGAGTTTGTGCATCAAAGTCCGTCCATTTAAGCAGGTGACACAATTTCGAAGTCAAAGACAGACAGTCAAAGCTTTGATGCTCACCTTTAACGATGTTTGATGCTAATGATCATCAGCTCATCAGTACTTACTATCGTAACTATCATTTCATTAATGATGATGATGACTTGTGATTTTAATTAAGCAGTTGCTGGGAAACTTTAAGTCTGCCACTGGACGAGGCTAGAGTTAAGCGTTCATATAAGTACTTTTATGAAATACGTTGCCAAGTTTTTTCTTTAATACAAACTAAACTGCTGCAGATGCAATTGGCGAACATGCAACATGCAGCATGCAACGCCTACTGCCACAGCAACAATAACAACAACAGCAACGAAAGACAACCCACATAGTTTTTGGAATAGTTTTTGGCTGACGCCAAGGCGACTGGAAAATGGCGGATGCGACTGCGATGGCTGCCTGCTGGCAACTTGCAACAGCCGACTGACTGCCGACTGCTGTTACTCCATTTTGTTTGACATTAATTTTATGCAAGTGTGTGTGTGTGTGTGTATGTGTGGAGGATGTTTGTTGCATGCCAGCGGGATACAAAATGCTTAAATTGTCGCATTTGTCTTCTCGTTTTAAGTTGCCGTCATTCGTTGCACTGCGCTGCACTGCATCAACTTTGTGTAATCCTTTAAGTTTTTGGCGGAAATTAAAATAACAAGCCGGCATGCAGGCGGCGGCGGTAGTAGAGATTTGTTAAAAACTTGTTCTACACGTGTTTCGGAGCCGGAGCTCAATACGACGACAAGCAAGCACTGCGCAACTTCTTCTAATTAGTGCACCAGCACCAGAATTGCCCTAAAAATAATACTTTGTTGCGCACAACGTTCCTTTTTGGTACTGTCCCGCTGTCCCAGGGTCCTGGTGCCCCGGTGCCCTGCCCAGTGCAGTGCCAGTCTAAGGTGCCGTGTTTTTCGTTAAATATTTTAGTTGGATTTAGTGGCAGCTATTAGCCTACACGTTGCCGTGCATTAATTAAGACTGAGTGTAGAGCTCAGGCGCCACCTTGTTAGCCATTTTGTTGTTGTGGAGCTTTTCCGCTTAATATAAACATAAATAGAGTAGATGGTACATAGATTGTACAATGTACAATGTATATAGTAAACATGACCATATCATAAATATGCATAACATAGTTGAATATAACTTAATCTCTTTTTCCATTTTGTTCTTCTGCATTTGTAATGCACTTTGTATTTAAATTGAATTTATGCCACTGCTTCTCATCCGGATTTTATTCCAGCTTTTTTACTCCTTTTTGCTCCTTTACTCATTTCATTCCAACTGGCATTTTTAGACAGTGTTTTGTTTTATTATTCTAAATTGCATATGAGCGGAGTTGGAGTCGGAGTTGGAGTCGCCTCTTGTGATTCTAACTGGAGAAAAAGAAGAGACGAAGAAGTAGAACCGGCTGGCTGTCTGGCTGGCTGGCGCTCTTGTTGTCATTGGCATCAAGTAAATAATTGCTGCTTAAAATGCTCGTCAGGAGTACATTTGCTGCTACACGTACCTTTTTCTCGGTATTTTATTTTCATGCTTGGCGGCCGATGCCATATCTAACTCATGCACTGTGCTCCAACTCCTGCTCCAAGTCCTGCTCCTGCTTGACATTGGAATTTCGGATTTGGTTTGTTTGAGTTTTGTTGTTGTTGTCGCGTGCTTTTCTATTTGTGTTTTTTTTTTTTTGAAAATTTAGTAACCGCCATTGGCCTTTTTTGTTCTTGGCTGTTGTGGAAAAATTTTTGAGTGGCAGCGCATGATGCGCCGTTGTGTTGGCTGCAGATTCGTTACCGCCTTAACTGTAATATCAGTTACACGCGCTAACACACACACACACACATACACAGAGATACAGACCCGGACACGGACACGGACACATACGCACGAATGCTGGCCTCGTTTAACGTTTTATGTGGGCCACAGTTTGGCTTGACGGCTTCGCTTTTGCTCCTCTCTGGTTTCAACAAGATTTTTTTTTTTTTTGCTTTCTTTTCTTTTGAGTTGAGCTGAGTTGAGCATCCCCCCCACCCCAACCACAGACAAGTGGTACTAATATTTTGGCCAGATTGTCTGTGCGGTCTGCTTCTATTTACAATTACACACAAAGACACACACACACTAATACGTACGTGCTTTGCGTTTTTGTGCACCTTGCATGCCCTTTGCTTAACAATTAGTTTTAAAATGGCTGCTGCTTGCTGCGTAGCTTGTGGCAACTCTGTCAGCCATTTTGCTGCCAAATTATTTAGATGTGTGTGTGTGTGTGTGTTTGTATATCTCAGTACGCTCATTAGAGACTGCCACAAATATGGAGCGTAAAACTGTTAAAGCTCAAATTGATTTTGCTTATATAGTGTATGGTACATCCGGCAATGAAAATAAATGGCAACCCATCTGCAGGCTATATATATCCATCCAAACAATGTCTCATACAAGCTCGAAAAAAAAAATCAACATAACCAACAACAACAACTACAATCAATGTTGGCTGTAATCAATTAACGATTTAACGTCACTGCGTGGATGGTCGCGCCCCGTCAGCATTTGGCGCCAGTTGAATTTTGGAGCGATGTGAATGCAAACTGGAATGTTGATATCTGTGCGAGTGTGTGTGAGTGTGTGCGAGTGTGTGTGTGTTTGCGATTACATGTGTGTGCGTGTAGAGATGCGTTGGTCGCGTTTGTGGAGGAGGTTGCGGGCTGGTTTTTGCGGCTGTAAAGTTGAAACGCGCCTTGTTGACAGCGGCTGCATGAACACGTCATCGTTTTAAGGATGGCAAGGGCGATGGCGATGGCGTTAAGTGGATCCACCATACTGCTAGTCGCATTACCAGAGTTGCCAAGTCAACGTTATACTATTATAATTAAATTTAATCTAAAAAAAAAACCTAAATATTTCGATATTTCGACAATTTCGGAACATTCTTGGAATATTTTTTATTTAATTTCTCAACTAATGAACCTAGCATACAAATTAAGGGAAACTTTATGAACTTCCAAAAACCCAAATTAAAATTAAAGTTAAATATTTAACTGTAAAACGACAGATTCTTTAAAATAACTTAAAAATCATGATGGTCTGGTTGATATTTTTCTAGTTAATAAAAAATTATTTATTGAGGTTCTTCTTCTTCGAATAAATGTTTTTATGGGAATTATAAATCATAAATGGAAAGAGTCCAAGATAACACTAGTTACAAATTTAAAGGTCATCGTGTGAACTATCGTTAAAAAGTGTTTTTAGAGTAATTTTGGGCCGAGAAACACGAAAATGACCTTAACTTTTTTTTTTGAGATTTTTTGGAAATAATGTTTGTGGGCATTTTCTTTAGATATTTATCAATATCTCGTGGATAAATTTTGTATTGATATCTTCACTGAAATCACACTTTTGCATGAAAACATTTGTCATCAAAGTTTTTCGTTTGCATTCTGTGTCGTCGTGATTTTTTGTTAATGGCTCAAAATATTTCAAAGATCTTCGAAATATATGTAAAAGAATTATATTTTTTCACACTTTTTGGAATAGTGTCGATATTGTCATGAGTAAACATCCTAATATTAACTACTATAACAGAGTAATATGATGGATGACAACCTTGCAATCTTATAAATAAAAAAGAGTAGTTTCGAGTGAATAAAACATTAATAAATTTACTAAATAATTTTTAATAACTTGTTTTTAACATTTATGTAATAATAATTTGTTTTTAATATCTAAAAATAATTCGCTATCTCCAAATGACAAAAACCTTTTCAAAAATGTTCTTTTCCAAAGCAAAAAAGATTCTACAAGATCAAAAATGTAAACAATTTTCTAAAGTATTATTTCCTGATATATTTACGAATAACTACTTATTAAATTAAAAATATTAAAAAATAATTTAGATTTTTTATTTCGAAATTAATCATAAAAGCCAAGAATTTATTTTGTGTATACGATAGTCTTGACAACCCTGAATAAAATACATATATTTGGACAAGCCAGAAGAATTTGTGTTTGGGGGCTAATGTGATTACTCCTGTCATTATTGCACTGCTTCCTCTCGGACACTCAGACGACTCGCAGTCGCTGCTCCGCTTGACCCTCCCTCCTCTGCTCTGCTATTAAATTGACCACATGGTACTATGTACTCAGACGACTGAGTGTGTGCTAGTGTGTGCTGGCGTGTGTGTGTGTTTGTGTGTGTGTGCGTGTTTGTGTGCATTTAACTGCTCGTTTTGAAAGTTTAACCCCCCTCTGCCCATTTTTCAATTTTAGCGTGCCTGTGTGCGTTTTTGATTGGTTATTGACTTTTAACAGAAAAATTGATGTAATGCAATTAGTTTTACTGCTAAAGCGATTGATGATTGCATTACAACAACAACAACAACAACAGTAACAACAGTAACAGTATCGGATGCGTCAGCGACTGTAAAGTTTGTGTTAAACGGTCACTTTATAGCAATCAAGCTCTACATAATGTATGATGACGATGATGGCTTTTATGTGGCATGGCTTTTATTGCAGGGAACTTGTCCAAATTAAATTGTTAGCAAACTATCAACTTAATACTAATTCGATAGTTTCTATTTATGTAGCAAATGGAATTAAAGTTTTTTAAGTAAGTGTGAATTTAATGATATCCAAAACTTGGTTTATTATTCAATTAGATATAATGATGAAGAAAGAAATCCATTTCAAATAGCATTAAAGGCAGATCAATACGGCAGCATACGACCCTCTTTAACCGAATGAACTTTGATCTACCGGCCGCTTTCAAAAACACGAATCCGAATATTATATGTTATTAGGTGCTTCGAATTTCACCATTGAATTAGTAATTTACCAAAAAAAAGTGTACGAAATATGCCGAACAAAGTTTCTTCGTTTTGATTTTTCGTTTTCCGTAGCAAGAAATAGCTTAGAATCGATAAAAATTTCAATTAAGAGGAAAATTACCAAGTTTACAAGCATAACAGGCAAAGATGAGAGATCAATTAGTGCACAATATTTATTGATTCTTCCCCATTGTGGATCAACAAACCCTGTATTTATTATTTCTTGTCTGTATCGTAGCTTGTATTGTAATTTAAGAAAAGTATTGCATATTATGTGATAATTTAAAAAATTTTATAAATTACTACAAGATTGCTCAAACCCAGAGTGTCCCATCAACGCCAACACTCCGATGTTATTAGTTTCATAAATTATTTCCTTCGTAATTACCTATAAATGTTAGGGTTAATAGCGAAATACTATTGTATAAAATATCTCGGATTTCAAGGGTTGCCAAGTGCATTGCGGTTTATAATTTAAATTTCGGTTCGTTAGCATGCAAGCGTATGGAATCTCAACGAAATTAGCAATTAAGCCATGGGCGGCTATCAATTACACGCGTGCACCAAAATGAAACCATAACGCGAATAACTGGAAATAACTGAATTCCGTTAGCGAGTAGCGGTAGTTGGTAAGGGGGTTGCCGAAGGGATGCGGGGGTTCGGCACATGTGCAGCCAAATGAAGTGAAATAACTTAGCGAATGCTGAGAGGGCAACTCTGTCCGACGTGGGTGGTTTTTCATCGGGCATTTGTGGGAGTTCGCATGGAAGTCATTTTATAGTTGAAATTTATTGCAGTTACACGAAACAAAGCGTAAAATTTTTGCTGCTTAATTGAAAAATATAAATTGCAAGTGTGTGTGTGTGTGTGTGTGTGTGTGTGTGTGTATTATATATTGTGTTCTATGTGTGAAACCAAGAGCAAAATCAACAACATTAATAACAGACAACGGAAATAATAAAACCCAATTTAACAATGACGACAATAACAACAAAGGGATACAGACGCAAAAATAAAGGCAAATTTATGAAATTATTGTGAAAAAATATTTAATACCCTACACCGAAAGGGCGACACAAGTCTGCCAACGTTAACCGAAACTACGCATTATCTGTATTAAGATCAAAAGAACCCTTTAAATATTTCAAAATTTTTCGTTCCGTCAATCAAATACAAGAGCAAGTATGAAAACAAAGTAATTTAAGATATTCAGCAGTTCTTCGGAAAACGAGTCCGAAAATTTTATTCGATTTGTTTTGAAACCAAATGTTTCAATTTCCCAATTTCACCAAACCGAATGTTTTGTTGCAAGGGGAATTTAAAAAAAACGCATTTTATACTGATATGTCATCAACCTTTATACGATATTCTTTATTAAATTCAGATCACCCATATTATTATATACCCTGTACAATTCTTTATTTCCATAATGTTCAGCTCTTTGCGTTTTACATGCGGTTCTGCCGACTTTAAAATACCTGAAACAATGCAGGATACTGCTCGGAATAGGAATATTTACAATTGATGAAGTGGTTACGCTTTTTGAACATTCTGGTACATCTACTAACTCTGAGCCATTATAAATTTCACTTTTGGGTTTTCTACTTGCTGTTAACATACCAAAAGCATATATCTGGCTAAACACATGAGTTTCTATATAATCCCTACTTAATCTTTCTATTTGATGATGAAACATCATGTATTTACAGCAAAAGTAATCCTTATCGGGTCGCGGTTTAAATATTTCATTGTCGTTCTTAAAAAGCGAATGTGCATTATGCTGTTTTATAGGTCTACAGCTTTTCTTTTTCAACCTGTCTGTTTGGCTATCTATGCAATGTTTCAATAACTCTCGTGTAATGGCGATCTCTAAATATTCTCTGAGAACTCTTCTTTGCATAGTATTTCTTTCTTGCCTGTCTCGCCTAACATCTTCAAGCTACCTGCTCTGTGATCTACGCAGTATATGTATTAAGATCATCACCGTGGAGCACTATTATTCAATGCCTTATTTGATATCTCTTTCTGGCCCTCTTCTCGTACGATTTCTTGTTCTGATTAAGCGAATTAATTCGCAAAGTTCCGAGGCCTAATTGATTACGGCTTTCATGAGATCGAATCTTTCTTAGCTCTCTCTTTCTTCTTCATGGTCGACAGTACTTATCGGAGCGAAGCCCATAGATCATCAAAATCTGTCCAGCCTTTCTTTAGGCAAAAATGTGTAACTAACACAACATTTTTATACCCTTTACTAAAGGCACAGGAAGTTCGTGCAAATGCCTGAAAGAGGCGTGACAGATCCCATAAACTATCTAGGTATATGTATATTCTTATGATGATATACCTATAAAAGGATCTCAGAGGCTATAAGTATAAAGAGCTGAAATTTTACCTAAAGAAGCATAATAATAATATAGGTATGTCAATATCTGACCCTTAACATATGTAAAAGACTTTCACGGCTTATTGCTTTCTCAATCAGTATGCTCATGACGGATCCTGCTTGGACTACCTGCTCAAAATTCGTCGGTGAGCCATTGACGGCCGTTGGTTTACCATGGCGTACTATGGGACTCTATCACCTAAAGACGAATAAAGATACTTGTTTAATTTTTGTCAAAAGGCGACAAACCGGAAGAATTCTAGTCTGTCATCCATATAGTTGCCGATATTTAATTGTAGTAAAGTGTATGCAGAGTATCGAATGGTCGGGCAACGCCGGATTCACATTTCCCATTGTTATCGTTAAAGCAAAGAATCCTAGAGTTCCGTTGAACTGCTTTAATGTGCAGCCAATTACTGCCTAGCGGAAAAGTGAAAATGAAAACTTTGTCGCATTAAAACTAAAGACAGCATTCGACGCCAATTTACAAGCGGAAAAACGACAATCAATGCGGGTCAATATTTGCCACTCGTAAACAGTTGTGTACATAATCACACAGCCAAAGGGCAAAGAAAGCGGTGAATGTGCAAACAACGGCGGGGAGTCCTGCAGGTAGCAAAAGCCAAAAAAAAAAAAAAACGCCCAATGGAATAACCCACATATCTACACACACTACATGTTCACAATTATCACAGCAGTCCTTAAAGCCTTTGATGATGAGCATCCTGCACATCAAAAGCAAAAAATAGAGCAATCAAAGGGCAAAACAGTCGCATACACCATAAAAAAGGGTAAAGAATAAACAAAAGCAGTACCAAAAAAAAGAGTCCTGATGTCAGGTACACCACATATTGCGAAAGTGTGAGTGTGTTGTATTTGATAAAAGTTGTGGCCTGTGATAGACAGGGGCTGCCGTTGAGCAGCCACAAAATCCATACACATACCACTGCAGGCAGATACCTACATATGGATACAAACTCATCACACACCTTGACTTTCGGCCAGGCTTACTGATTTGTTTGAATTTCTACTTTTCCAAGTTAGAGAACTAAGCGCTCAATCTGCAGGGGACCAATATTCAATAAGGGTAGACCACGGGGGGAGACTGTTGCTAACTAGCAGAATGAAAGGAGACGGAGTGTCCTGTCGATTGTGTGTGCTTTTTTTCTGTTTGTATTTATTTCCAACAAACGGTTGGTTTAGCAGCTTTGATTATAAACAAAACATTCCAGCAAAACTGTTAACTATTTATAATACGTACGCCATCCAGAATTGCACAGATCCACGCCCCACATTCATAGCTCCAAATATGAAAATATATCAAGCTCTAACTATTTATAACGTTTTAGTTGGGTCTCCATAAACCCATTGATTCATTCGGAGACTGCGTGCCGTGCTCAGTTCGTTAGCATTGTTTGCTACTCTGCCTTTTTTTCCCGCACTTTGCATGACCTGGCAGTGTAGAATTCATATGTACATCCTTGCATACATATTCAGCAGGAGTCTTGTGTCGCAGTAAAAGGGTTGAACTATTTCAAAAGTAAGTAGTTGCAAACTGGTTCAAAAAAGAGTGTTCGATACACAAGCAAGTTTTCGCTCAATTGCTTTTTGCTTTAATTTATAATTGAGATATTGGTAGACTTTGGCTGATTGCTTGGTTTACTATATAATCAAATCGCATTTGGGCGGATGAAAATCCACAGGAGATGTTGAGGAACTCAATACCCACAAAAAAAAAAATACATTTTGTGTGTCAATCTTTGAGGCCGCTGAGAACGATATCAAACGATGATGAATCAATTTATTCTGTCCTTTTTTTTCTCGTTGTCTTAATTTCAATTTCTCGTCTAAACCAATTGTAATGTATATCGAAAGTAATTTCGATTTATAGTTATATATTCAATTTTGAAATTCAGGCGTGCTTGTTATAACCTCTTTATAAGACATATTGAAAATTTAAAAAAATTTCTTATTGAGCAATTTAGGAAGCTGCGGATAACTTTGGGATTCATACATGTACATAACAAAACTATATTTATTTTTTAAATTTTCAACGTTTTTTTTTACCGATACGTCCTATTGGGGAATATACGTAAATTGCTGTTCACTTATTTGACTACACTTCCACACCGCGTTTGAACTTCTTCTTCTGAACTAGTTTTATCAGTAACAACTCTTCCGAGGTATGAAAAAGGCTTAAGGTGTTCAATTTCTTCGTTGCCCACCAGGATGTTCGGATTATTAGACGCATATTATGCACGGCTTAAGACCTTCGTCTTTTCGTTATTATGCTTTGGATATCAGAAATGCTGTGGCACAGAACACATATGTCGTCCGCATATTACAGATCGCCAGGCTTTGTGAAGGTAGACCATTGGATTCCTTGAGTTTCGTTATCTACTATGTGCATAATATCACTACTGAGTGGCAATATAAACAGTATCGGCTTACCGATTTCCGAGCATTGGCCAATTTAAAGTTGTAATTGTTGTGAGAAGATGTTTCGGTTTCGATCGATATGCAAAAGCTTCCACCTTGATCCGGTACCTCGGGGAGAATCGTATGCATTATAGTTTTGATCCATGCTTTGTTATATATATAGTTTGAGACAATGAGTGATGGGTTCAAAGACTAAAAGGACCAGCTTCACTTAGGGAGTTTATGCGATGTTGGTGCTCACCTACTCCCTGAGACACTGAGTTGTATAAAAGCCATTCAGATAACTGCTCCCCTTCCCTCCTCCTCACTCAACCGGGATTGTGGCGACTAGGGCAGAGTACAGTACTTAACAAATTTGGACGAATTTTGGTTACGATATCTTTACAAACAAAAGAATTATCGACCTAAAACTTTAGTTTCTTAGAGGTTCTCTGACATATCACTATTACAGCTTTATAATATGACCCCGGTAACGAAAAAATAAAATAACCTTGTCTCTTATGGAATAATAGGTATCTTACCTGAAAGTTTGGTTACAGACGGATAGACGAACGCCGGTATGTTATATCGACTTCTCTAGTTATTCTGGGGCGTCTCTGAAGTCTTAAGCTTAATAGACTCCTTGTACCAAACGCTACAGGGAATAAAAAGGTTCAATAATAGTAATAAAGTATATGTTACAAAAAGTCTTGTATGATGTAATTGGTGCGTCGTTCACAATGCTTATTTAAAATTAAAAAAAAAAAAAATAAACCCAATTAATATGTAAAAATCTATAAAACACCAAAAATTAAATCGTTTTCACTAGTGATGACCCTTCGGGGTTTATAAAACTATAAGTTGTGGGACACAGAGTGGTTGCAAACTAGTTGTGGGACTAGTTTGGTCGCCAGCTGGGTATCTAAAATCAGCATGTAAATCGATTGTTTAAATTTGCAGTTGAGTGTGTTTTTGTGTGTGTGTGTTTTGTTCGGTCATAAGTCAACGCACAACAACAACGCCCACCAACTCGTTAGTACTGTCCCCCAATGTCTATATGGAAAAACAACTTTTGATGAATTCATACGCTAAACATGTTTATTATTTGATGGTAAATCACACAGCAATTTGCCAATTTGAAGCGTTTTGTTGTGTGAGTGTAGTTTAAATACGATTGTGTGTGTGTGTGTGTGGTGGGGGAAGGGAGGGGCTTGTACCATGTTGCCAATTTCGCCTGTTGACAATTTGTGCTGTTTTGTTGATTAATGGCTGCAAACAAAATAACACACAATTCATTTGAAAACACGAAAAGTTTCCTTCACTTGCTCGAATGTGGCCTAAACCCAACGCTTGTTGATGTTTATGGATTCAAGTGGGAGTAAACGTGAGAATTTATCGTTATGAACAAAGTCCGAGAAAAAAAATGTGTCAAAAGTAAGTAAGGTTGCAAACATTCTTGGAAGTATTCCCTATATGTACACAATTTAAATCTAAACATCAACTCAAATTTGATTTCCTGAATTTTTACTTTAACGAAATATGCTTTTATTCATAAAATAATATTTAAACCACTTTCCAACATATGTTGGCCACACACACTTACAGAAAACATTTTCTCTCAAAATGTAGAATTATACAACAAAACTTTTAATTAATAACAAATTTTATTCTATTTCTAAGTTTTCTGTATCTCTATAATTTAATAAATCTATTGTTTTCAATAGTTTCAGTAAAATATGAATTTATTGTCCATCTGCAAAAATCTGGACTAAGAATTTGTCATGAAATCTTGGGAACAATAAATTCAAATTCGTAGATTCTTCTTTACTAAATTAATCACGAACATGATTGGGATACACAGCCGATAGTAGGAAAAATGTAAAACAGTCGAGGCGATGGCCGACAGTGAAATACCCTGTACCTTTTTTCTCAAAAAAATTTTATTCCAGCATATTTCCTCTAAGAACTTTCCAATTGGAACATTGTTTTCTATACTTAGTCACAAGTTCTATAAATTTGTACCGATTTTGGTAAAAACCAAAGTAACGTCAAAAAATCAATTTAAAGTATATGGTGTAAATATCCAGTTGATATGTTGATGGGTGGGGGTCAGCATCGATAAAATTTGGATGTGGATTTGTTCATTAGAGCCACATGAATCAGCACTCAAAATATTGACGCCGTTTATTGGCAAGGGATGGTGGAATTTGTACATTTATGGCTATAAGTTTTGTTACAGGGTCCGGCACTCGAAGTGTAACCAAATTCAAACCGCTCGCGCAGCTGACGCACGGGCATCAGCTGTCTGTAAGTTAGCTAAATGACAGTTTAGAGTATTGTTTACAAGCGCACGAAAGCATTTTGCCGTGAGTAAACGCGAAAAAAAAATCAGTAATGGATTTCAAACGTAATAGTGCAGTTGCATTATATTTAGCTGGAAAATCACAACCAGCGATTGTTCGTGAGCTCGAACACCTTAAAGTAAATAAAGTTTTCGTTTATCGCACCATAACTCGTTGCAATGATACTGGTAGCATCGCAAAACGTCATGGAGGTGGTCATCAAAAGACTGCAACGTCACGTGAGATGGTTCAAAAGTGAAGAAGCGACTTGAGCGAAATCCCCGACGAAGTGCCAATCAAATGGCGAAAGAACTGAAAATATCTGACACTAGCATCCGTCGCATACTGAAAAATGATCTCAAGGTCAAGCCTTACAAGATCCAAAAGGCACATGATCTCACACCGAAGCAGCAACAAGTCAGACTTGAGAGAGCGAAGGAGTTGCTTCGCTTGGCCGAAAGCGGTCAATTGCCGAACATTGTGTTTTCTGACGAGAAAATTTTTGCAATTGAGCAATTCGTAAACTCTCAAAATGATAGGGTTTACTTGAGGGACCGTTCATACGAGAATTTGAGTCATCGATTGGCCACCAGGAGGCAGCACCCGCCACAGATAATGGTTTGTGACGCTGTAACCGCAGATGGGCGCTCTCCAATCGTTTTCATCGAGCCTGGCGTCAAGGTTATTGCGCAATATTATCGGGAAAGCCGTGGGCAGACAAACATTTCGGTGGCAGACCATGGACGTTTCAACAGGACTCGGCACCGTCTCACAAAGCTCGAGTGAACCAAGAATGGCTGAAAAACAACGTTCCGAACTTCATAACGTCCACACAATGGCTCTCGAATTCACCAGACGCGAATCCGATTCATTTTTGGACCGTCTCAAGGCCATAGTGAAGGCCATATTGAGCAAAAGTAAATTGTTTCTAAATTTCGTATTATTTTTACACATTTTGTACCTTAAATTGAGTAAAGGTAATTTTCCAAAATTAATTTATGGCCTTTTTAATTGGTTACACTTCGTATTTTGTTTATTTTTGACATTCGGATGCATGAGTTCATAACTTATCGCTCATCAGATCAAAATATTAACGGTTTGGTTAAAAATCTACTGCGAGGTATCGGGAGAAGATATTGACATGATTCAACAAACTTCTTCTTCTCAGAAAATATGCGCGTCAGGTGGTAAAGTATCTCTTAGCTGTTTTAGTCTCTGAGATTTCGGTATTCAAACTGACGGACAGACATGGCTCGCCGCTACCCGAGGCTATGATAAGGGCTTCGGGTCTGCCACTCCTCCTTCAGTCCGTTACATACACTGCACAAATCCTGTATACCCTTTGTACACGGATTTAAGCCAAGAACAATTTTTTTATATATTATATTTATAATGGAGCCAAAATTTGATGAAAAAGTTGTTGCAGGGTATGCCATTGTCGGACATAGATCCAAACAAATATTTTAGTTAAATACTAAGCAGATTCGCATTGTGGCGAATTTGGTTGTCTAAAGGATTAAGTGGAGATCATTTGAACGGCATGAATTCGGTATGTGGTTGTTGGGATGACGTAGATGCTCTGAAGCTGATAAGCCGTTAAACATTTAATTATTTCAAGTATGTTAAGTGATTTTGAAATGTAATTTGAGTTATAGAGTATGTTATTTATAATATAAGGCAATAATATTTATAAATAGAAATATAAATAGAAAGAAAATAGAAAGTTCATTCGAAAAAAAGGAAAGAATTTTAGCTACATGGCCAATTGTTATATTTATCCTTAACGATTACATTGCTGTTAAAACAATTGTTATTAGTTCAATTTAAGTTGTTGTTTATATATCTGAACCCGACTTTAACGTTCGCAATATATATATGGTATATGTTATATATCTAAGATATACTTTTGGTGTGTGAAAATGTACTTTATTTGAAATAGTATGGAAAAAGTCGCCCTCCAATATTACCTCCCATATGGTCATAAGGATAAAATTGAGATGACTTAAGGGACTTTTGGCCATTAAGGCCTTTATGCAACTTCGAAAATCCCTGATAGAAAAAACTTCGTACAAAAACAAATGTGAGACAGTCGATGCGGTGAGCGACAGCTCAATACCCTGTAACTTTTTTTTTTTTTAATTTTTATTTCTACATAATCCTTCAAAGAACTATTTAATTGGATTTAATTTTTTTGTTAAATTTGTGTTGGGCTCAAATTTCGTTATGCTTAGAGATATCGTCATCTTTAATTTTATGATTACAAATATTTTAATATTTATAAAATGATGACCTGAGTTAATAGAATCATTTTCCTTAAATCTATATATATAAAAGAATCTTATGTTTTACATGTTACAGGTGTTCTCATGAACGCATCGATGAATTTCAAATCTGATTTTTGCGTGTGTTAGAGGTTGTCAATACGAAAGTTTGAAGCTTATTTTGATGTGTTTGTGTGTATTGGTTCGTGAGATATACATTTTTGTGAATATCGGTTTTTGTGTGTATATTGCCATATATATGTACAAAAACTGGTATTGTTGTTAATCAATGTTTGAGGTCCAACATCGTTTCAAGCATTGAGAACAGTGAATGGCGTATTGTATGCAACGTATCAATAGGCATGTCGAAAATTGAATTTGTTGGAATATGATTTGCATTGGGATCAAACTTTAGCAGATGCTGCTATTACTGCTCATCCATATTAAATACGTGTTCTATTTGCGATTATTTTGGTAACATGTTTTCCATCAAATCCACTTGAATTGTGGATAAAATATCAAGATTATTTATCAGAAGATATTTTGTTTCGAGTACGTCAAGCAAAACGTAAGCCTGTGAAGGAATTTACGCCGGAAGTTTACAATGAAGCTTTAATTCATATTGAAGATCTATGCTTGGCGATGGCTATTAAAGCATTAGGACAATAGAGAATGCCGTCTTCTAATCGATCAATGTATGATGTATTTCAATTGGAAGAAATGCATCGAATCAAATTAATTATCAATCTAATCGTACTTCCCAGGAACGTGGAGATCGCAATGAACGTACAAGAATTTGGATAAGATAGAAGTGAAGTGCGACATTCGACTAATAATGGTGCAATCGAACTGCAAACTGCAAAAATCTAAAAATCGTATATTTTTATAGGTAAGCTAACTAGAGAATCTTACGATGTTTATTTACTTTAAGAGTATTCAAAAAGTTTGGATAGGACAACGTCTGCCGGGCTCACTAGTGTCCTTATACAAGAAAGAAATGCATAAAATCTATCATAAGTTGACTTACAATAACATGGTAGAAAGTAGTTTAAGTTCCGCCAAAGTTCATCTTATATTTTTGCCACTGATTACAATTAATATAACGATAAGCAAATGAAGAAATCTCTCTTTCGTAGTGAACTTCCAGGTTTTCTCAAAAAATGATGTGACGATTATTTAATATAAGATAAGACTAATTTGAGTTAAATTTGTCTACAAACTTGGTAACTAATTGCTTTGTTAAATTCAAATATTTTGTTAACCATTTGAATATGGGATACTGCAATTGTTGAATTCCAACATTCTCGACCCAGGGCCGTATATCATTTATTTGTACATCGTAAGAAACCATCAATCATCATGGCACATGCCAGGCGTTCAACTGACTGGGGAACATCTCTGGGACTCAGGAAGCGTGACTGCCTTTTAGCTTGCCTATTATATTATTGGCAGCCATGACAATGCATTTTTTTGGTTCTTTGGCATAATTGGGCTACTCCTGCAGGAAACAGGCGATTACATCGCTGTTAACTTATTAGTTTACCATGAAATTATTTGAGTTTATTTTTTATATACTATATAGTATAGACTTATACAAAGTGTAAACGCCCCGAAACATTACTCTTAATTTCTGTGTATAATATAATAAGATTTATGCTTTGTAGTGGACTGGCTCAAAAGACACGGCTGACACGACTGACACGGCTGACACGACATTAGTGCAGTGTCATGTTTTGGGCCTGTCACAATTGGAGTGGCTTGTCGGAAGTGTTGTTGTTACTTGTTGTTGTGCTGCGGATACTTAATATAAGTTGGTAAGTAGCTACTAATTTTCACGCAATTAACAAGGCATTCGAAATGGCGCCTAATTGCAATTCTGGCAGTCTTGATTATTGGATGTCCTTTCATGTTGCTTAGGCCGTGTTTGTGGTAAATACCAAATGATGATGGCATATACGATGCATCTGCTGCTGGCGCTGATCTGCGGTCTGTCTGCGTCTGTCCACGAAATGTTCCTGCCTCGGGCAACCTGCTCAAGTAGTGCTCCTTTCGGGCATTTGCATTGTATTTCAATTTCAGTCGGCAGTCTCCAGTCAGCAGTCGATGTGTTTACTCGGCAACCTGTGTAGGTGTCAAATTGATGGTCCATATAAGCAGCTTAATTGCAAATGCAGCTGCTTTCAGGGCGCTTTCAGTGCCTTCCATCCACCCACAGGCTTAAGCCATAAATACATCAACACCAACAGTATTAAATGCATAATGTTTGCGTATGTGTGGATGCAATAGGATAATTACTTTTGGAGATGCCATCATCGGAGAAACTAGAAACTCGAGAAGATGCCTCTTATGTTGCAAATGTTTGGTTTATGGTTATGACTGTGTTTTATGATTAACATAAATACCAGTAGATGGCGCTTTTGAATCCATATCGAAAATCAAGCGTATTTACGATGCCGTAAAAAGTAACTTACTCACACATACAGTAAGTACTTTTAAGAAAATGCAAATTTGCAACGTTTTCTTTAACATAAAATTACAAAATTTTATGGCTAATAAAAGAGTACACACACGTACACACACACATTGATCGAATCCTTGAAATTAGCAGAGCGTTTATGCTGCTGCATGCTTTTGGATCTTTTTGCATGCTCCTTTTTGTCCTTATTGGCAATTTTGTCGGCTGCAGTTCAAACACAATAAAAATTACGCGTGTCATAAATCCAAAGTTGATGAGATTTTCAACCGAAAGTCGTTATCGCGTCAAACTTCGGTACGAACAACATTTTCAGTACAACATGGTCGTATGAGTGCGATAATAATTTTTGCCTTATAACGATGCGCATTATGGCTTTACCGTTTTCCTTAGCCAGGACATAACTTTGGATGCCTTCGTGTTGGTAGAGTCTTGTGACAGTGCAATGAATACTAGCACCAAACAAATGATGCCATCTAGAGCTCAGGCGAAACTCAATCAAAATTTGTGGCCAGGGCATTAGGGAAGACGGGATATGCTCATAAGTAGGAGTACAAGAAGTGTACTTCCAAGAAGTGCGTTACTTTTCATTTTCGACACCTCCTTCCTTGGCCCTCCCTCAATTAACTTATTCGACTGCAGATAATCAGTGCGTGCTCCTGGAATCATAAACGCTAGCAGTATTATTGCTGACAGTGAATATGGAGAATGGAGTTGAGATGGCTTCCACTGTTCGACTGTTAATGGGATCACACATTGTTTGGTTTTAAGATAAGTAGACCATAAAAAGCGCATATTGTGCATTCCCACCCACACCACTCTGTGGCCAAGTGAAATTAGCAAATTGAAATGGCTTTTCTTGGGCACAAAACGCAGCCATGAATAATTTATGACTGGACAGGGCGCATGATCTGGAAAGTGCGGCAAACAAATATGCCTGGACAATAGCTGGTTACAGCTAGAAGTTTTCATCAAATTCTTCAGACCCATGACACTTTGTGCACTTCCGACAAGACCATCTCTGCAGTATGTTGACAAGAAATTGCATAATCAGGCTTGCCGTTGGACAGGCGCTGTGATCAACTCAACCACAAGTGCCGCACTTACATACGTGACGTCAAGCATCAAAAATTAACATTCCGGAAAGGACCTAGTTGAACCTTGGCCACACTGGCCGGCCGGCCATAGAAACAGCAACAACTATGTAATGTTATTCCAACAGAGTAATATGAGAGCGAGCAGGTAGACCAAAAATTAAGATCATCCATATGCATATGCAAAGACTGCAGCAGCGGTCCTATTCTAAGCAATGTGACCATGTCCATTTAGTGTAGCATCACCACCAACAACAACCACACCACAATGTGCAAAAATGTTGAACTGGACGGAACAATTGAATTGCATAACATGAATAGAAATGAATTGGCAGGACAGAGACGCTAAAGCCTGTAAGGCCATAAGGCATCAAGGCATCGGGCTTTATTCAATGGCAAACACATCCTGTGGCTTGGTCATTGAGGGAGCTTTAAAAAAAAAGTTAAACGCAAGGACATTTGCATACTTCTCTTTGAGCAGCTCATACACACGAACACACTGAATAGCACCATACCAGCTGGGATATGGGCAGGGTTCCTGTGGTTTAACCTTCTAATGCAAGACGCTTATGCACTTTGCTCGAATACTCCGGCTGCATATATTTGCATTTTCGGAACTTGTCTGGCACTCTTTGTGCTATTTTTATTTTTTATTGAAATGATACACAAGTTGTTTTTTGTGGACTGGATATACTTTTATGACAACCAGTTATGGCCCTACGGCCTGATGCATCTCATCGATTTGGACACGCCTTATCCACCACAAGATAACAGTTGGTCCTTTCTACAAACTTAGCTCCCACTCAGTTGCAGCATGCCTACATTAGTTGCATCGAACATCTTTGGTTCGGAGCCGCTCCATAAAAAGTACAGCCGGTTATTTCAGCCATCATCTGTGCTTGAGTACCATAATGAATAACGGGAAGGATGCGCGTCTTCAAGAAAGTTAACTCTGTCCAGTGAGTACTCTCTACTTTTTTGTTACCTTCTGAGACCAAAGTAGCAGTGATGGTTATTCCTTGTTATCCTGGACAATATCTAAAGAATAATCTGATGGTCGCGGTTTACTAAACATATTTTTATTAGAAACGTAACTTTATTCTAAATAAAATGATTCCCAATGAATCAATGATCTTTCTGGTGAAGCTCAAATACATTGAAGGTAGATGTGTTCGTCTTTCGATGCTATCCACAGATAAAGCCATTTTATGATGCCTTCACATGAATGGAACTGCTGATTAGCCAGATCATGTGCCATCGAGCGGAACAAGTTATAATTGATTGGGGCAGGACTACCCATTTAATCGTTCCCAAGTGAGTTTTAACAGCGGAAGGCTGATAGTACAGTAAAAATAGGTTTTGACCCGGAAAAAAATGCATGCTGGAACTTCTCTTGCTTAATGTATTAAGGACCATCCACAAAGTCTAAAACTAAGTTGGTGACTTCCTACCGCCGCAGGGTTTGTGTTCAAAATTGAATTTTTTTGGCGCCATTCAGCTTTGGGATATGCCGAATTCGGCGAGAACTGCTTGCTTAGGCCATTTATTAAAAATCCTGGCTTCACTATTGATGTCTACATTATCTTCTTCAAACAATTTCTTTAATTGCAGTGTCTCAATGGTTGCAGCAAAGCTTTTAACTCTTTTTTAACACTGCAAATTAAGGAGATTGATCGTTGCTCTTGTGTTGAGATATATTAAGAACTCACACTTCCCGTCTTCAGGAAGGCTAAACAATTTTAGCAACGTAATGTCAAGCGTGTTTGTGCTGTGATTCCCTTTACGACGCTTTGCTCCAATTGTTTCCCAAGTTCCTTACTTTTGAATTATGTTTAATGCATAAAATAGCTTGTGAATTTATTTAGTTCCCAATTGAAAAAAAATAGCGCTCTTCTTATGTTTAATACGGATCTTCATCGAGCGATCCATATTCCCGATCGACGTTCGTCATAATTGAAATAACCATCTTTGGAATGATGAAACAACCGCGGCTTAGCCACTTAGAGTAGAACTTCCTTAAACCAACCAAAGTTCCAATAGGAACTTGAAGCTAAAATTTTCATTGAACACATTTCACTGGAAGTTCGACGCATCGAACAGCATTTTCACACATGATTCGCTGTGTTTATATGGGTAAGTCTTCCCACTCTCTGTATCTCTGAAAATCATGCTCATATACACGTGTGAGTATTTTGCAAATTTTGTTTAGCTAGTTGTTGGCCATCATTGTTGTTGTTGTATGTATTATATTGTACACGTGCCAACTGGAAAATTACAATAGATTTGATTTTCCATTGAATGGGGCTGCCAGCGACATTCCTAACAATATGGATGGAGAAAGGAGAAAAAATCATTGCCTACATTTAAGCGCGCAGTACAACGAAATGGAAAGTTAAGTGCTTGAGACATTTTAAAGTGCCAGCTCGAGTCTGGCAACAACCCCTTTACCTACACACTCTAAAACATGAAACACGACTCACACACACCCACACACACACACACGTGTAAGCTCATTCCAATTCGCACACACACACGTACGCACACATATGCCACGACACTAAGACGCCATTGCTTTTGTTCTTCTTTTGCACAGTTGCACACAATAATGAAAATGTTGTTGTTTGTGAAATTCCAACGACCGCTGCTGCCAGCACACTTGAGCGCGCATACACACACGCACACACACAATCGCTCACTGGCTCACACACTCATACACATGCACGGCTACATTGCATTACTTCCGGCTCAACGGTAATAATTTTAAAATCTATACAATTCAATAAAGTGTTATTACAAACGCTGCTGACAGTGGAACAGATCCGGCATGGCTTAGAGATGAGCTGAGTCGGATGGTTGGATGGTTGGACTGGTTTGAAGTGGTTGACGACGGGTTGCTGACTTGCCGTCCAAAAAGTTGCAAAGCAATTGTGAAATGCTTAAGGGACTTTACATTATGTCTCGCGCCCTGATACATACATTATACAGTGCCGTAGGTGTGTGGCGGAGGTGTGCACTTGAAAGGAGATTACCTTATCTTGGCTGTGATGATTTGAGCGGCCCTGTGGCGGTCGCATTGTCTTAGCCTTTGGCTCACCTGCTGCCACATCGCTTTGGCCCCGGCAATTAGAATAAATTTATAAGCAAATTGTGAATGCTGCACCACGACAGCGAAACTTATGCCAACGCCCATTTGTATGTAAATGGCAAGCACGGCCAAACTTAAGTTCGCAACCATTGCCCTTTCCCGTTGCCGCTCCTTGCGAGGAGTCCTCTGCTGGAGCTGCTGTAGCTGCTGTAGCTGCTGTTGTTGATGAATCAAAGCCATAACGTGGCGTTTTCTGGCGCTCTCTGGCGTTACGCATCGTTATGCATAACGGCAGATGACTGTTATTAAAATCAGTTGTGTTCGTCAGGGCAGACAATGTTGTGGCGTCAGCTGTGGTCCCTCCCTGGTTGAGGGCATCGCCATTTTGTTGGCTATATGACGTCGCATTCGTTTAATGACTTAATTTTGCACTCATCCAAGTGAAAAATTAAAATGGTTTAACATTTCTTTTTTTTTTTTTTGCGTGGGAATTATTTTAGGCAGGGCTCATAGATTTTTATGAGCTCTGCTTTGGAATAGGTGAAAACCTCCTACCGCGTGATTTTAACAAATCTACCAACAGGGATGGAAAGTTTGTGGCCAGTGGTCTTACATTATTCTAATGTTTGGCTTGTTTAAATATTAATAAAGTCGCGGGGCGTCAGACCACAAATTGTTAAAAAGGAAGCTAATCAAAATTCCCCCCAGCCGGTACGACTGACTAGCCTGGTACGTAAAAAATATAAAATATGAATAAAAAATTCCACAGCGATTAAATTTGATGGCAGCGCATGCATCTTATGCTTCACTTGCCACGTGAGATTGGGAGCATCATAATTTCTGCTTTATGCTCCGCACCATAGACTGCTTGGAAGTAAAAGTGCCTTCTATTTTAATGCGCCACATTTGCTGTGCGTAATTGTGGCCACATACTAACAAAGGAGCTGAAGGGCTCCCTTTTATTTCTGCTTGTTCTTTTATGTCAAAAATAAATAAAAAAATAAGAAGATAAAATTTATATAGCAGCTTGCTAAGCGCTTTGGAGTTGGCAAAAAATTAAACCACAAAAGCGCGCAAAATGCAAATTTGGCATTGTCCGTGTCGGCGGGGGCTGGAGAGGTTAGTGGGGGTGGGGGTTTTTGTGCAAATTATGGTTTAACACCTCATTGAACTCTAAGGCATTGTCAGTGAGTTGGCAAATGCGGTCGGCGTGTCTGTGAAAATTTGAATTTAAATATTTTATATTCAAATTAGTTTTGAAACACTTGGTTAGCCACCCTGCTGTCTAGCGCGCTTTTTGAATTCAGTTAATTATATGAAGAGGCGTTTTAAATATGGCTCTTAGACTTGCGGATACTGGATAAAATTTCTGGGGGTCAGAATATCAGAGTCAATTTGAAATTGCCATCGAATGAATAACTTTTAAAGGGTTGGTTGTTTTTTTTTACATTTTTGGAGCCTATTGCAAGAATCTATAGTTGGAAAACTTATAATTGTGATCATATATCGAAATTAGATCGAATTATATTAACACAGACACAATCGACCAATATGAGAATCCTAAAAAAAAAATTCAATTTATATAGATATGATAACTTTATCAAAAAGTTTCCGGAATCACCACCATGTGGCGCTCTCAATCAGCCAATTTTATGCCTCTTTCTTTTGCAAGATTTGGGCCTCAGACCTGTAATTCATGAAAAAATGGACCGCACAAAAGATATGATTTCCAAGACCATTTGGGTAAAATCGAAATAAATACAATCGAACAACTAGCGAATTCAGCTGATTTTCATCCCTGCCAGTTTTTCATTTTCGGTCGACTCAAAAACGTGGAACACATTGCAGCACCCGAGATGATGTCATAAAGAAAGCGAAGATGGCTCCGATAGGGACCGCAAGTCGATTATAAAAAATGTTTCGAGGATTGGATCAAGCGCTGGTATAAGTGCATTGCAGTCAGTTGGGAATACTTTGAATGGGACAATAGCGATTTCGATGAATAATCTTATACTTTAGTTTTTCTGAATAAATTCCGGTTATAAACATCTCGTCTATTCCACATCCCACCACGAGATGCAATGCTACGCCTAATGAAGTTTCAAAATTAATATCCTTCCACTCCGAGCAGTTGTACGTATTCGCTAAGATAACAAGGCGCGAGAGATAAAGTGAATTAATAATTCTCTGGTTGACGCCTTGGAGGGGCATGGGGATCTCTATAAATAACTTTTCGAACGGAACAGGGATCTACGGTTAATAGCCGAATTTGAACGGCGTTGTCTTTAATTTATAGAGACTTTCTGTGGCGAATTGCGTCTTTGAGCTAGATATGCCAGTGCTAGGCAAATGTACCAGTAATACTGCGGGGAATCGAACCACAGACCTTCGGTTTTAGAGGCGAGTACGCTACCACTTGCGCCACCGACGGCTATAGTGGCTATATATAGTTCATTAATGGAGCATAAATTGCTTGTTCATGAGAAATATAATTTTTTTCAGGTAATTTCGGTATGAATGGATTATATTTGTAAGAGAAGTTGAAGTTAAAAAAATGTTTTTTATACAAAATTTTAAAAAATGCACTACCTTTTTTTATCTAGCTCCTCTTTGACTATCTGAGGCATTGCTCATTTGGTTTAAAGAACAAGAGACTCCCTTTGGTTGACTATATGCATTGCCCAAATCCAGTATATAATTAATTATTAAAAACCAAATTCATTTACCACATTAAAACCATTTGTTGTGTTTAAAAGGCGTTTGTTAAACTTTTGTTGGCTCAAAGCTTTGGGGCAAGAGAAGCAGCGAGAGAGAGTGCTAGAGGGAGTGCGTGAAATGTAATTACATCTAATTAGTATTTACACAAGTGACAACCTTTGACCTAATGTAAACAAATACCAACACATGCAATCATTGTCTATGCGTGCATGTGTGTGCGTGTGCGTGTATGGGTGGACACATTGGCCTTTGGACTTTAGATGCTGCCCAATGGTCGAACAAATAAACAAAATGCTTTGATTAGAAAATTTCATTATGCCAAATCGAACAAACGGTTGCCATGAAACACACTTACACAAACCCACACACACACACACACACGCACGCATACATCTTCAAACACAAACAACTACACGCAAAAGCAAATGCAAATGCAAATGCAAATACAATCAGTGCCAGTGCAAACAAATAAATGCACAAAGGCCAATGGATATGCAACACTTACAGACACATACGCATGCAGTAACCCATACTCTCACAAGTACGCACACGCACACATACACACAGCCCAGAGCCCTTGTATGCGTTAGTTCATTAACATGCCGCTGCTGCAGCCGCCATTGCAATTGCAGTTGCAGTTGACGTCGCAGTTGACGTCACAGTTGCCGCTCTCTCCCTCTCTCCCTCTCTCTCTCAATCCCTCCGCCTAAAATCGCAATTTAATAACAGCTGCAAATGAGCATGCAAAGCTAGGCCGGTGATTGTCTATGTATGTGTGTGAGCCTATCTGTCTGTCTGTGTCTCTCTCCCTCTGGGAGTGAGTGAGTGAGTGAGTGCGTGTGTGTTTGTGTCAAATTTTATGGCCCAAAGGCGCATTTGAAATGAAATCGACAGGCTCTCTGCGCTGCTGACGTCATTGCATATTGTGCTGCTGTCCGTGCTGTTGCATTATTTGCCCTCAGTTGACAAACTCAATGTATTAATTCGCATGCACACGCACACACACACCTGCACCCAAAAGTATTCATCCTGCAGGATCAGATACTACTACATACTAGATACAGAGCCATGTACTAAAGCATCTGCAGCTTGCTAACATTCTGACTTACCGGATGGCAGGCCACATGGAGGCCAGTCAAAATTATTACATGCACATTTCTGCACCGAATCTGGAAGCTGGCACAAAAGCCAAAGCATACACTTTGGGGCAAAATGGCCGCCCGCCGTTGCACATTTGTATTTCAGTTCAGACCCCGGTTTGAGGGATATCATGAAATGAAATATTTAGGTATTGTGCAGGCACACGACGCACGTCTTTCCAGTAATTTTTTCTTTTTTTTGAGTTTTAAAGGATTTAAATTAACTGCTTATAATGATGAAATTATCAGATCATCACTTATTCAATCAAATATATTCTTATGAACAGCTTTCATTTGGTTTATTTTCGTTTATATTCTGTTCGGTATTAGCAAATCCTACAAGGAGAGCTCTAGGGTCTGTCCATATGGAAAAATATTTTGTCACTGATGCCGAAAATTTAACCAAAAGAACAGCATTTCCTGAATACAGGCGATAATGGACATGGTCCATTTCATATAAAATGTTTTATATTTATATATGCACATATCCTGAAATTCCTACTTTTTTTTTGGAAACTTTGGCTCACTGTCGCCGCCAGGTCGAAATTTTTCAAATTCCGCAAATAAAACTGACAAAAAAAGGTGTTCCACAATGCGGCCAAGATGGTGAAATGAAAATTAAAATATTTATTTAATTAATGACTCACATGTGCTTTACAAATTGCTTTTAAAAAAATTTGTAATTATAAATTAATAAATGCTGTAGATAAATATATTCGTGCACTACTACTACTACCATTGTATATTGGCAATAACCACAAATATTTCAACACTCAATTAAAATTGCATACAAAAATTTGCCGCACATTTAAAGGCTCGCGCACGCACATCACACACCGCGCCACACGCACCACCCCCTCGGAACGCACTAGTTACACACTACCCACTGGACACCACACACCGCACTACACGCCCTGGACACACAGTTGCGCTCTTTTAATGCATTTTTGTGGTAATGTCAACAAATTAAACGAATTTTACAGAAATTCAGATGCGTCTGTCAAGTGGAAAGGTTCTCATCGTCCTGTTTGTTTTTTTTTCTGTTTTTCTGTTTTTTTGTTTTTGTAATTGCCATTTTGCTGTTCACAGTCGGGGGGAGTTCATTTTGGTAATAAAAAATAAACAAAAATTATATTTTTATTTTACATTTATTTAAAATGTTATATATATGGCCACATGAATGTACATAATTGTATTTACTGTGATGTTCTTTTTATTGCCATATTTTATTACGATAAAAGCTTAAACCGCAACTGCAGTCTGCTGTTAAAAGGTCCACAGACGTTGGGAGAGAAACTTTTGGTTAGGTTTATCTACACCTAAAGTGTAGCCATATATTTTCATTAGCAATGCTTTTAATTTTTTGACAAAGTTTGAATGTGTTTTTAAACTAATCCTATTCAATTTTATTGAAGAAATTTATAGACAATACAAAATGGTTTTAAAAATAAGTCAATATATGAGCATTTCGTGTTGAAGATATTAATTTTAATATTAAATCTAACTTCAATCGGAAGACGAAAAAAAATGGTCCAAACTCTTATGGTCTTCGAGAAATAGTAGTAGAGGTCTAAGGTATTACATAGAGTTTCATTTTGTAAAAAACTCCTTTCTTAGGAAGAAACTTTAGACATTTTGCATACAATTAGAAGAGCTCAGATTTTGTATTTTCTGTAACTTTTAAACGGACCCAATTAGCTGTTTCAAAACGAAAAGGAGTACCTAGTACCGCTGTACTTAAGGCTGTTTGGCGCACTTGCTTTGTGTAGGGATAATTCGTTTATTATTGTACGTCGCCAGGTTGCCTTTGGTCTTCTCATTCATCTACATCCTTACGGGTTACCTTCCAGAGAAGTCCTGGCAATGCTGCTTCGAACTTTTCTGAGAGCATGGCCGATCCAACTGTACTTGCGTCTTCTTATCTCAGTGCAGAAAGGAACTTCCCTTGTACAGTGCCATAGTTCCGCGTTTGATATCCGCAACTCGCAGACGTATAATAGGATGTATCTGACGCACTCTTTGAAAATTTGGAGCTTTCTTCTTCTGCTTATTTGCTGCCTCCATACTCGGAGCCAGCGTCCAAATGCTGATTGCGTGTTGATGAGAGGATTCTCTCTCCATCATCATATCAAGCTATCGACAATATTGATAGTGTTCCCGCTACCTTAGCTGGTGTGATTGAGGCGCATCGATTTGGCTTTTGGATGCGTTTCTTGAGAGCGCAACTTTGCTGGCTTGGAAATAACTAAGTTTATGAGAGATGGGACCTATGTACATATATCTCTTGTAACCTCGTCAACTACTATATTGAATAAGAGACATCCTTGCCTGACACCAAGTCAGCATCATCATACATCGCTTTTATTATCGACGAAAGGAGTGCCAAGATACAAAACTTGAATGCCTGCAAAATTGTTGTTATCTTTTGATTATCAAAATATCGATATGTTTTTTGTATTTTTAGATGTTCACAATTTTGAGTTGGCAACAGTTCCTTTTTGTTGGGTTTGGTTTGACATGATATATGTATATGCAGTAATAGAAAATCGTGATAGCTTTGATTTAACACTTTTAGACTTACTTGAAGAACATCATTTTATGCGCGAATATGCTTGGCTTAAAGACTTTTATTAAAACGGTATAAACAATTTCCTCCCACAATAATAAACTGAAACTGTTTTGAGCTATAACTCCAAAACTATTCAATATTTTGGGTAAAGACTATTTTTGTAATGTATGTGGAGCTCATATTTACCTCTGTGTGAAATATGGCGAGTTCCAAACAACAGATAATTTTTTTAAATTAAGTTCAAATTATTCTTTGGGCTTTTTATATTTTTTCCAATTTTTGGTCTGTACAGTCTATATCTTAAAAAAGCCTGAGGAGGATCAAACTTACTCCAGAAGAGTAGTTCAATCAAAGCGTGCAATTTCATCACTCTAAAGAAATTATGTTGGAAATGCCAGATTTTTCCGATATATGAGAATCTGAGCCCACAGTACAGCGCTGGAAAACTACCAAACACAAAGCTTGGTGTCTTATTGGGGCTATACGATGTGCTCACCCGATTTTCGGAAAATGTGCTTCTTGGAAATTTGAAAAATATTCATAAACAGCAAAAGTGTACCCTTTAAATTTTGGGTTGATTTCGAGGTCCTGTGAACCACCCCTATGGGATCTATATAAAATAAAACCATTCTCAAAAAAATAGAATAAGCCTATGGAATACTAAGTTATCCAATCTGAAAATTTGGTTCCTCTACCTCTTATCATCGCCGGAATCTAGGTATTCACACAATGATACAGACAAACAGACTGACATGATTATGCTATGTCGACTTCTGTCGTCACCCTAGTTAACTTTGGGGGGTTCCCTGACGAATCCTCCCGAATGCTACATACATTTTCAGCTTGCACGAACTTTACTTACCCTTAGTACCATTAGGTACCAGGATTTAATGAACTAGATGAGGAATGGGCCTGGACACCTCAGATGTGGCGCCTCATAGAAAATATAACTTCCACAGCGTTGTATGGCTTTTGTACCCAAAGTACTTGATGTAAAAACCAATAATCTCAAATTTTTAGAAAGTGATTAGCTTACACTTCTTAAGGGTTCTTTTTTTTTAATATTTATTTTTATGAATTACAAGCAGCTGTCGTCTTTCGATAGGATCTGGTAAACTTTGGCCATTTGATTTGTTAGTTTGAATCGTTTTAAGGTGGGAATTAGACTTTTGTTAATCTCAGCCTCTCTGGTTCGCCAAGCGGTTTTTGTGTCTGGATAGGCGTTCATTTTAACGGCTTTACGGTCATGGTGAAAGGTCAAATTTTTTACGTATCAGCAAGCTAGTGATAATTCAAAAGAAGAATATCTAAGGGTGCCACAATTCTTGTCAATTTCTTTGCAATTTCAATACTTCAGTTATTCATAAAAATAATTACTCAGGCATGTTCTAGATTTCGATTCCGACAAGAGTCGACTCGTTTTGAAAAGTTTAGCTCTTAAGTATTTTGCTTTTTTTAGTTTAAAAATCGCATTAACTAAAATTAAATTTGTTTTCAGCTATGCAACGGAAACCATAATTTTTATACCCAGTACCGTATGGTACAAATGATATATTTAGTTTGTACAAGCCGAAAATGTATGTAACATATAGAAAGAGTCGCCGGAGACACCCCAAAGTTGCCTAAAATATGATGAGGGTGACTAGAAAAGTCGATATACCCATGTCCATCTGTCCGTTTGACGCCTAGATCTTTGAGATGGTAAGAGCTAGAGCAACGAAACTTTCACATTAGATCCCATATTATTCCATAGGAGTTTTATTTTTTGGATATCGGGGTTAAATTACATAGCTCCCATAGGGTTGTTTCAGATGAACTCGAAAAAAAAAGTTTTAGATGAATAATTTGTTTGTTTATGAAGATATCGTAATCAAATTTTTCATTCGAAAGATTTTCATATTTAGTTCCCAAACACTTTCAAGGCGCAAGGCTTTCTGGCCCAATGTGCACTGTACCAAATTTTAATAAAATCGGTTGTTTATATCATATATCTCCCATAGGGCCGGTCTTCCAAAAAATCGAGTTTTGAATAAAATTCGATGTGTTTCGTTTGCTTGTAAAGATATTTGAACCAAATTCGGCATTCAGATTTAAAGGTACCAAAGCACAGTGTCAAATTTGATCGAAATCGGTTGACTATATCTTATAGCTGCCGTTCGATCAAAAAATATTGTTTGCTTAAAAATTCATGTTTTTGGTTTTTTTTTTTAAGGAACCGGATTTTATTGCAAGCTAGTGGTACAGGGTATCCCAAAGTCGTCCGCGCCCGACTTTACGTACGCCATTTTTGTCATATGAATATTTCCCTAATTCTTATCGATAAATTCATATATGATATGGCATAACCAGCTGACTGCATTTTGCTCAAAGCTTGTAAACATTGTGAATATGCCATTTAAAAAAGCGTAAACATTCAAAATTAATTGTTCGAAAAATTAAATTTTTTAGATTTCTGTGGCATCTACGGTTTTTTTCTACGTAAGTCTTATACATATATTATTATATTTTATAAACCATTGTAGGTCTATGAACAAAACATCTGTCATTTAATTTCACTTTTAAAATTCAACTCATACGGAATATTATTATAATTAAATGATATAATTTTTCTGTTCAAAAATTGTAATATTTTACATTTCCGCGTCTTGCCTTATAGGAATATTATTATTTTTCTATTGTGCTCCCCTTTTTATTTTGACGTATATGTATTATGTCGAGCAAACTGACTACCTCCCTTACAGGGAGCTATTGAGGGTCTTCGTCTTCTAGTAGCTATGTACCTAGAATTTTTTGTCTTCTGCGGCATAGCACCTCACAGTTTGTGATCAGGTGTTCCATTGACTCTTCCTCCCCACAGCAGAATCGGCATGTGTTCGAAACCGATATACTCCATCGCCGCAACCACCTTATTCACCTGATTTGGTTCCGTTTAACTTCTGGCTATTTCTAAAACTCAAAAGACCACTCCGAGGAAACCGTTTTGAGTCGATTGAATACATTCAACGTGAATCGGCGAGCGCTCTGAAAGCTATACCGAAAGAAGACTTTTTGGCATGCTTCGAGAACTGGAAAAACGGTGGCATGAGTGAGCATCGGGAGGGGACTATTTTGAAAGGGACGAAATTAATTTCGAAGAAAAAATAAAGATTTTTTGATTTATACAAAAATTCCGACTAGGTTTTGTAGACAGTACAGTACACAGTGGGCACAGGCGAAATGAGTCCAGAGAGTTTCTTTATACTTTTCCTGTTTAGGGTGAGCGTAATGTTCGCTCTTTTGGCGCTTAAGCTTAGAAATTTTTTGGTTTGGTTGAGGCCGTCAAGTCCGTTCCAATATTCTGTGACTTTTTGTTGAGTCCACTTTTTTGTCTCATGTTTTATATGGCTTTTGTTGAAGCCAAAACATGGAGATGGGCCTATAAATAGCTTTGATTTAGTTTTACGTTTAAATTTTATCTCGTACAAAGCACACATTTAAATATTCTACTTTTTTTTGTAATTTTTTTAATTCATTTTAGTTTTGCCAAACCAAGAGTGACAGAATCCTAGGGATCGAAAATTGTGACCTTAAACACTCCTTTTGTTCATTACAAAAGATTTTCATCATCATTATGTAGTTGCCTTCACTATTGTATTGCCAAGGACTCTATGATGGAGCGGTCTATTTTAAAAGGTGGTTTAATGTAACGTGTTATGTTGAGCCATTACTCAAGTTATTTCCTAAAGTATTCAATAATATGTAAAAAGGCAAGTAAAAATAAATAAAACTGATGTAAGTCTTTGAAGCTATGTTTATTATATTCTTGTGATAACGCAGGCACTTTTATCCAAAATCACCAGAATGACGCCCTTGTAGCCACTTTGTATTCCATGGGATTCTCTAACCAATACCAAACCATCCGATCCGCACACTCACCCACCGAGTGTGAGGAAAGGCTTTTGGTGTTTTATAACCAACTATTTTGCATCCGAAGTAGCAGCAGATAACGCCCCCATTTCAACACTTTGCGAAAGTTTAAATATAAATTAAAAACTTTTCTAATTTTTTTTTATTTCTAGTTATATATGTATGTGAGCTTGGGATGTTGTTGCTTTTGGTGTATTTGGTGGTAGAGCTCATGCAAAGTGAAAAGTTTAAGCAGGCGACATTGAACTGCAGCCGGTCTGTCCAAGGGGTTGCCGCCATTGCTTCGTCGCGTCAGTCGGTCGGATACATGAAAGAGCAGGACAAGTTAAGCCTTGGGCCCCGTACAACAACGACAACAACGCCAACACTTGGTATTGTCCTTGTTGTCAAAGTTGCCCAGAATGGAAAGCGGCGTTGTCGGTGTTGTGGTTATCAGCTTTTTAGTAATTTTTGTTGTCATTCTATGTTCTTTGGTACACTTGGCCGTAATCCTTTACCAATTTCCGTTTCAGTTATTTTTTTTTTGAGGGTGATGCTTTCGCATCCTTCTACAAATACTATTATCAGTGTGTGTGTGTGTGGATGAGCTTTTGCATGAAACTAGCAAAATTTATGCCATGCACCCCCGCACTGTACATTTTATTACCATTTCCGCTGGCCAACGCTTCCCTCCCTGGCGTAACCATTTAAGCTGTCCTACATTACTATTTACAATATTTATTGCTGTCAGATGAAGTTGTCCTTTTGAAAATTAATTGCATCCTCTTTTTGGGGCAAAATGGTAAAAAATTGAAAAAAAAAAACAGAATATATATACGTAAATATATATATACATATGCGAGGAGTACGAGCATATAAAAATAAAAAATTGAATGTTGTTGCAGCTGAGTAGTTGAGGTTGGCTCCCACTTCCCACTTCCCACTTCCCAACCTCAACTAAGTGGCATTGTTGTAATGTTTTTGTTAGTAAAATGTGGCAAAACTTTTGCCTGCCATAAAGGCGCAAACAACTTGGTATTGGCGTCTCTGGCAACATGTTTGGGGTGGCTCTCTGCCAACGGGGCGCAGGCAGCCGCAAACATTTGACCATAATGCAAACGCATTTGGAGCAACTAACATTCCAACTCCCCGGTATGTCCAGTCCTTAAAATAAACCCAAACTGGTGCATGCCCCAGTGTCCTCTCTTCCTGCTTACTTAAGAGGCACGCATTAGTTCAACATGGAAGGCATTGAATTTCTTTGCGGCTTGCTTGTGGCATAGCAAACCTAGCAGCAGAAGTTGCTCCTCAAGCCCTCCTTTATTTTCTTTTTAGCCACAAAAATCACTGAGGAAAATCATTCCCGCATCAGGACAACATGATCAAAAGCAAGAATCCAAGCATTTTGTGCAAATGTATACATATGTTGGTTAGTTTTTCGAGTCTAATCTTTGACTTCTAACATATATCTTTCATTTTGGCCGCAACAACATCTAGAGTGACTTCAAAAAAAAAGGATGGTATGAAAAATAAATGAAGTTCAACCAAAGAACAAAAGTAATGTATTGGGTGTATCCCGGATTGCAAGAAAAGAAAGATCTCACGATAACTACGAAATAGTTTGGTGAGAAATAAAGAATTATTGGCATTGGCCACAATAAATGCAATACAAATCAACAACAATCAAAAGGGCCCGTGACAGTCACGGCTTGAATAGGACCAGTTGTATAACCTTAAAAAATAGGTGGAAGACGATCATAAAGCCTTATTAGAACAAAATATATATAGTACAATATATAGTCAGTATACTAAGGACCGTGCGGTCTTCTTTATTCAATTTAGGTGAAGCAGATCATTGAACCAGAACCTTTAAACCATAGTCATGCTACAGTCGGTCCTACCCGATTTTGCAGTACTCTGTAGCACATCCAATTTAGTATTTTACCAACCTTTTAAAATCAAATAAAATTTTAAATTTTACACCCACCTAGTGTTAATAACAAATGAATAATGAAGCGTCAAAGTGACGCGACTCTGGCGGGTTATTATTATTATTGGGTGTAGATACGTTATGCGACCCAAGTGGATCTATTGTACCCCTTCATGGCTGAGAGCTCTCCCAAAAGTCCTATGGCCTGCATATATGGCAGTATTTTGTTTGGACTTATGGTAACAACGATCTCCGGTGGAAGAACGGACATGCCTAGTAGCATGTTTCTTTTACCGGCGAGTGCCATACATTCACATTATACATGCGAAGAAGTTTCTTCCTCCATGGTACAGAAGCGACAAGGTTCACTCTCTAGTATACCAATTTTGTTTAAGTGGCAGCGGAGACTAAAGTGCCCCGTCAGAAGGCCTGTCAGGATTCTCTCGATGTTCCATGTTACCATGTTACCATGACTTTGAACCTCTTACGGCTGTAGTTGGTCCCATATTATTCCATAGGAGACAAGTTTATTTTATTTTTTTGATATCGGGGTTAAATTATATAGCTCCATAGGGGTGTTTCAGAGGACCTCAAAAAAAAAAGTTTTAGTTGCATAATTCGATTGTTTATGAAGATATCAAATTTGGCATTCGAAAGTTTTTTATAGTTCCCAGGCACTGTACCAAATTTAATCAAAATCGATTGACTATATCATATAGCTCCCATGGGACCGATCGGCCTAAATAACTTTTTTTTATAAAACATTCGCTATATTTCATTTTTAAATAAAGATATCGTATCCAGATTTGGTGGTCAGAAGTTTTTAGAGTCCCCAAGCATTGTATCAAATTTGAACAAAATCGATCTTCCAAAAAATCGATTTTTGAATAAAATTTGTTGTGTTTTGTTTGTTTGTGAAGATATTGGAATTAAATTTGGCACTTGTAAGTTTTTATAGGTCTCAAGCATTGAATCAAATTTTATTAAATTCGGTTGACTATATCGTATAGCTCCCATAGGAGGAATCGTAACAAAAAAAACCGTTTTTTATAGAAAATTCGTTGTTTCGTTTGTTTGAAAAAAAATTGAAAAATTTCAATATCAAATTTGGTTACGATATCTTGATGAACAAACGAATTATCCATCTAAAACCTTTTGACGTGACAACGTCTTAAATTAGGTTTGTATGGGAGGTACCATTGAAAAAGTCTAACGATAAATAATCGTAACGATAAGTGGCATTAAGTGGCATAAGTTGGCAGCACCAAACTGGCACTGCTCAAAGCGGTGGCTATTTTTAGGTTTGAGTGAGCGCAACTGATTAACCCCAGCGGCGCATAGCCTCTGCGGTCTGCCGAAATACTGCATTACCTCCGCAGAAAACGTAATTGATTACAAGCGCTGCGTTTCGTTTGAGGGATTGTAAGCGGAGGCAAATAGAAAAGCAGTGATCTGCCGAAAATCTGCATTACAACTGCGGAAAAAGTAATGCACAAATAGAAACTCGCACTGCGCTACCTTAGCAACACAAAATTTTGTTATTTTGTTTGCATGCTAACAAGCATAGTTCGGCCTTTCTTCTGTCAAACCATTCGTTTATACCTTTTTATTTATTATCTACTGCCGAGAAAATTTTATTTTATTAAGAGATACGAAAACGTAAAGTCTGACAACTCGTTTCATAATTTCATGAAATATACGTATAATCTTGATTGCGTATCAAACGTTTCTAAGTCAACTACGTTAAAAGAAACAACCATCGACTTGACTTTCGCAAGACACATTACAGCAGAAACACTTCCTTTCATTTCCTATTTCTCCTATCATCGTCCTATCCTCAACAAAATCACTCAAATAGGAATTATTATTGTGCAATTTAATAATATTCATATCAATAAATATTCTACCGAGAAAAAGACGTTGTCACGTAAAATCTTCGCCCGTAAAACCGACTTTACAGGCAACAGTTTTTTTTTTGTCGAGGTCGTCTGAAACACCCATACGGTAGCTATATAATTTATCCCCGTTATCACAAAAATAAAATAAACTTGTCTCCTATGGAATAATATGGGATATGATGTGTAAGTTTGGTTACTCTAGCTCTTACCATCTCTGAGATCTAGGCGTTCATAAGGACAGACAGACAGACGGTAAGACGGACAGACGGACATGGGTATATCGACTTCTCTATTCACCCTGATCATATTTTAGGTAACTTTGGGGTGTCTCCGACGTCTCCTTCTATATGTTACATATATTTGCGGCTTGCACAAACTTAATATACTCTTTGTACCATACGGTACAGGGTATAAAAATGTAATACAGTTGAAAAACCTTCACCTTTTGTATGAAAAAAAAATTTACGATATTATATATTATTAGTATATCTATTGATTCCGAAAATTTCCACCGATTTTGATGAAAATTACAAGTTTTGTCAATGATTATAATAAAAATGGTTATGACAAGCATAATGGTATAAAGGACTTGGGGTCTGCCAGGACTCCTTCAGTGCGTTACATGCATTGCTATGTCTAAATTTGTTAAGCAGAGAATTTCCATTGAATTTTGTGTGCGGAATGCATTTTTTCCTGCTGACCGTTGATAATGGTGCAGAATTCCTTCGGGGATCAGGCTATGTCGAAAATAAATGTTAAGAAGTACTATGTTTAACGAGTTCCAAGAAGGTCAAGAAAGTATCGAAGACGAATGGCGTTCTGGACGACCATCAACCTGAACCGACGAAGTTCATGTCCTAAAAATAAGAGATAGGGTGTTTGAAAACCGTCGATTAACGAGCATAGACCTCGAAGATGAGAGTTGGATCTATGCTTACGACCCCGAAACAACGGATCGATCTAAGGAATATCGTACCAAAATGACGCAAGACAAAAAGACCGCGCTAAAGTCAGTCAAAAACCATGTTGACTGTGTCCTCGGTTATCGTGCATTATTATTAACAGTCAAGGAACATTATTTGAGCCTTATTTGTCGTTTTCATCAATCTATTCGCCAAAAGAGGCTGGAATTGTAGCGAGACAACTCAACGCCTTACACTGCATTGATTCTTCGTGACCATTTCCCAAGAAACCCAACACATACATATAGTTCCACAACCACCGTATTCACCTGATATGGCACCGTATTATTTCAGGCTATTCAATATGCTCAAAAGACCACTCTGGCAACACCGTTTTGATTCGATAAAGGAGATTCAAGCCGCGGAGTGGGAGCTGAAGTTCATCCAGGAAATCAATTTTAAAGACTGCATTGTATCAGGGAAGGTTTGCTTTGAAGACGATGAAATTGATTCCACCTTATTTTTTGGTCACAGCGGTAAACAATTGAACCATCATTAAACTTAAAAATATACGGAAGGACGATCAGCTAATTTAAGGTGAAAACGTGATGCGATTTATCAAAGCGCAACGCCTCAGGTGACTGGGCCATGTAACAAAAATGGACGAATCAAGATCGCAAAGAAAAATTATGGATGCGAAGTCATTCACCGACAAAGCAAGAGGAAAACTGGAAAGAAACAGCAAAAGATCGAGTAACATGGAGGCATATTGCTCAACAAGATAAAGCTCGCTCATACACATTTTTACTTTTAGATTTTTTTATTTTTCCGGTCAACCGTAGCAAAGTTTTGACGTGACAACGTCTTAAATTAGGTTTGTATGGGAGGCACCATTGAAAAAATCTAACGATAAATAATCGTAACGATTATACTATCCCATACTATCGATACTATCGATAGTCTATCGATAGTTTTGGCATCTCTACTAACATTATTATAACGAACATCAACTGCCAAAGTATAAGTGCCCATGCTGCGGACATTGAAACAGATACAGTGATACCACGATCCGACTATTTAGTATTGACTGAAACGTGGATGCGCGACACTTGTGAACCAATTCCAATCAAGGATTACGAGTGCGTATCCAGGGAAAATAATCGAAGCAACTCAAATACCAACGCGGCTGGTGGAGCGGCGATCTATCGTAAACTATCATCGACATCTACGGCGGAAGTGGTCCAAGTTGCGATTACAGACGCAACTCGTGTCATTAAAACCAAGGGTGACATGTGCATGACTGAAGTTACTTGCTTCACCGGTAATACTAGCTTCAAGTTTATACTCGGTGCTGTATATATTCATCCGGGAGCTAGTATGCAGGACATTGGAATGTTACTATGGCAAGGACTCGGTCCGTACGTTCACAACAGCCAGTACGTGCCACCGTTCGTGCAAGATGATTCTGGCATACCGATTCTTCTGTGTGGTGATTTTAACAAAAACGTAAAGTCTGACAAGTCGTTTCTTAATTTCATGAAATATACGTTTAATCTTGATTGCGTATCAAACGTTTCTAAGTCAACAACGTTAAAAGAAACAACCATCGACTTGACTTTCGCAAGACACATTACAGCAGAAACACTTCCTTTCATTTCCTATTTCTCCTATCATCGTCCTATCCTCAACAAAATAACTCAAATAGGAATTATTATTGTGCAATTTAATAATATTCATATCAATAAATATTCTACCGAGAAAAAGACGTTGTCACGTAAAATCTTCGCCCGTAAAACCGACTTTACAGGCACCAGTTTTTTTATTTTAAAGTTAAGCTTAGGTTTCGTGATGTGGTATTCCATATATCCGCTACGCCATTTAAAAATTTACACTTTTAACAACACTTATTTGTGAAGAAATGGAATCATTGTTTCCATCGATTAGATAATAATAAAAATAAGCAAAATGAAAAATGGCGTATGTCAAAGTCGGGTACCAACGACTTTTGGATTAATTTCGAAATATTGCTTAAGAGCTTTAGAAGACATATATTGCCTTTGGTTATATCTCCATAAACAAAACAAAAAAATGTTGCACCAAACACGTTTTGTTGACCGATCGGTCCTACAAGAGGTATATGATATAGTAAGTAATGTAAAGGAGTGTATGGGAACCCCAAATTCTTCAGTATGCCAAGTTTGGTTACGGTCGATATCTTTATAAAAACACGAAGCGACGAATTTCGGGGAGCCATATGACATAGTCAATCGATTTTAAAAAAATTTGATACAGCTCTGGGGAACTATAAAAAAGTGACACATTTAAAATTTGCTGTACGTCGCCCGCTTAAGACTTGGAAGAGGCAAGTTGAAACCGAACTAAGAAGTTGCAGGAAAAGTTGGAGTGAAATATTAGTGTCTAATCTTAATGGGAGCATAAGTGATATTTGACAAAAAATACATTATCGAACGCTCAACATTCGCTTTCCAATGCAGCCCCGAATCCATGTTTTTAAATTATCTACTATTAACTGACTCCGGTTAGAAATATTTTTCCTTGTGTCGTTGACGTTAGCTCCCAAGTTTAAAATTTCTTTAGAACTTTAAAGTTTTTTAGCACTTTGTGTCGCTTCGAGAAAGTTACGCTTGCTGCCCCAACAGGAGATTAAAAGAGTCACACAATAGTGTATCCTAGTCCAAATCGCATAGCTGGTAAAAGCAGAGCGTTAGTAGCAGATTGGTATTGGCAATTATGTTATTATAAAGTTGATTAAACATAAAACTGAAGTTAATGAAGTAATCATTATCGGTAGAAACAATTGGTCTCAAAATGTAACTTTATCTCGAAATACCGGCTTGATTACTATTGAAGGAGAAATTGGTCTTGGCATAATCCTTAACCCTGATAATCCTATACTTATAGTTCGGTCCCATAAATGCAATTTTATTTTTGGCGGACAGCAAAATATTAATATTGAGTTTGAGTTGATGAGACAGAGTTTGGTGGCCCCATCCCTCACTGGACATGTGTTTATTCGCTCAGTTACTCGTTATTCCTTCATTCAGTCGTTCATTCATTCCAACTGCTGTGCAATGGGAGCATAATTGCATTTCGTGGACAATTAATTTCTTTTCTATTGCCCATTTCGTCGTAATTTAATTGCAAATTACTTCCTTTTGTTTTTTATCATGTCCGTCGTTTTCGTGTCCGCTCCTGGACAGCACAGTTAGCAGAACTATCCGTAATTGTAGCTTAATTTTCCTTTTTGGCTTGAACCCTCCTTCACTGCCTCAGCGCCGCAGTGCCCCAATGGAAGCTAGCCTCCACTGACCGCAAGTAACTTTGCAGTCCAAGCTGGGTGCAGTTTGGAAAAGTTGGCATAGCACGAGGCGTGCGCTAAAGTTGGGATTTGAAATATCAAATATGAAAAGGGGGAAAAAAATAGGAAACTAATTTCAAATATGTGGCAATGTGCTGGGTTTTAACCATGTACCGCTTTCATTCAATCAAAAAAGTTGGATACACAATTTAATAAATGAGCTGCTAAAATTGCGTTTTTCATTTGGATTTGATGCAATATTTATTTGGTGGACAAGAGTTGAAATCCGATTTGAGTGACGTCCACTCAGCTACTTGAGCACAAACTATTGAATTGCATTTGACATTTATTTCGGTTTTGTTTTTCGTCGCTCCATTCCTTCATTCCCTGAGCTTTGCATAATTCAAGACAACTTGAAACTGCTTTTTGTCTCGCCTTCTGGCCTTCTAGCAGGGTGCAGGAAAGGGCCAGGTCGGTCCAGACACGGATCTGAATCTGAATCAAACAAAAGTGTCGACACTGGCGTGAAAAATCTCAACTTTTCCGTTAGCAAATGAAAGCTTTGTTCGGTGCTCGGAGTAGGTGCGGCGGTGGGTGCGGAAGTCTTCGCTTGCTTACTTTGCCAACAAAGTAGAAAATCCCTTGGAATAACACAAAATTTTGCGCTTACAAGTGCTCCTTGGATCTGCTCTGGTCGCGCTGGTCGCACTGGCTGTTCTGGACGATCTGGATGGTAGCTTCGATTTAGCGTCGCCTTTTATTTTGTTGGCACTTTTGGCTTTGTTATTGGTGAAGCAGCAGCAGCAGCACCTGCCATGCTGAAGTAGCAAAGTAAACGCTGCAAGCTGAAACAGAAACATTTGGAAACATTAAGGATGGACAGGGCTGGGCTGGGCTGGGCTGGCCTAGGATACAAGACAGGGACTGCGGGCGGGATAGCTGCCTCATCAGTTGCAATTGTTTTGCTGCGCTTTTCCATGAAATTTGCACAATTTTCAATTGGATTCATTTGAAATTTATGCAAATTAGAAAAATGGGCGAATCGAAAAGGTTCGCGTAAAATGAGATAGAATAAGAAAAAAAAAACAAAAAGGGAAATGTGTGAGAGTGTCTATTTAATCCATTGCAAAAGGATTTACACTTTCGCTTTTCCAAGATAATTATCTTAATTGCAATTTCGTCCGCATTGCCATTGGCCAATTGACTATGCAACTCGAAACTAGAATATTTTATAATTTAATTAAAATCTGTGCAAATTCGACCAACTTAAATGCAGCTTATGACTAAGCTAATTAGCTGGCATTTAAGAGCAACATGGAATTTTTAATTGCCTTTAAGCCCGATTGCCGTTTTGGCCATATCGGCAAAAGAGAGAAAAACCCGCAATACAAATTAAATGCCAATTAATTTTGCAACGTTTTGAACATTAATAAACGCACTTGCATTTGTCAGAGCGCTCCGCAAAGTTTTGGGCAACCATAGAAGACCATCAGGCTCATTAAAGGCCGGCGCTCAAGTTTCGCTCAAGGAACTTAAGTTCCACAAACTTCCAGTGTCAGCTGTTGTTTTTGTTTCCTATCCTTGTGGTTGGTTGCTTGCCTGGTTGCATCATTTTTCAAACACGCAAATTAAAGCACTTAATCTTATAAACAGGCAGCTTCATGCTTGAACTTTGCAACTTGCCACAAACACACACACACACACAGACAGAAAGGAGCAGAAAGGAACGGGTTCCCACACTTACGTAATTTTAATCAATTCATCTTAATTCCGTTTGAAGTGCACATTAACCTAATGGCTACACCGCAATGGATGTTAACCAGGTGGCTAGGTAAGGAATCATTTGGGAGGATAGGGACTACAATTGGGCATGTTGTCTAGTGTCTTGAATAGCTGGATAACAAGTGTTCTTGGTTTCTGACTTGGCCACCACCGACCCCATATTACGGACAGAATATTAAAAAAGAGTACAGCTGTGTGTGTGTGTGTGTGTCGGTGCCTTTAAGGTAATGCTTCATTTTCACGTTTCTCATTTGTCTAGAGCACAGTTGCCACTCCCAAGGGAATCTCTGCGGCTGTACCAAGCTCCCAAGATGGATCTACCTCTAATTCGTGCTCGGTCCAAGCTGTTGCTTTGTTTATTAATGAGAGCACACGAGGCGAATCGCTCAGACAATTTGCCTCTTTAGACATATACACAATAATTGTAGTAAAATATTGCTCCAAGGTGTAATAAATTCGCATTCGCATTTGCATTTCGGCTTCGATTTGCATTGGCAGGAAGCATTTGCAACCAATAAATCATTTTTTGATTAACTCATGCGTGTCAATTTGATGCAAATCAAATATCAACGGAGCACGACTGCAGACTAGACCCCTACAGAGGATTCAAAATAAACGTAGAGTTAAGAGAATGCCAAAAAAAAAAAAACGATTGAACGTTAGGGAAATTGCAGTCAACAACTATGGCAACAAGGCGTATACACAATTTTCTTCACGTTCGCATTCAACTGCCGCATGAATGCAAAGTCAACAACAACAACAACAACAACAACGACTTCAGCTGCAACAACAAAAAATGCAAATATGCAGCATAAACAAAATTTGGCATACCCCACGTAAAAAGGAGAAAAAAATAAACATGCAACCGGGAATCCTACCTAGACATCTTGATACAAATTCCTATTTTTACGCTTCATTGGTGATGAAAAGGCAAAAGAAAAATATAAGGAAATTCCGATGTGACAACTCGTAGCTGTCAGCTGTGGATGCTTATTTAAGCTTCAAGATAAAGTTATAATTTCTAGTATATAATGCATGAAAGAAAAACTTTTCAAAACTTGAATAATTATTATTTTATGCAAATCAAATTCAAAATATGTCTGGATTTGAACAAACCGAGAGAGAGAGAGAACAAGTTATTAGTGCCTAGTGAAAAAACTAATAAAATGTAAATAATTTAAACCGAAACTCAGTTAATCCCACATGAGTCTACTTTCCAAATTTGGTGGCTCTGGCTAAAAGAAATATACTTTTATCTTTATACCCTTTACTGCATGGTACCCACGACCGTCTGTCTGTACGTGTGAACGGCAAAATCTCAGAGATGGTAAGAGCTAGAGTAACAATCTTTCACATTACATCCCATAGGATGATTTCGGGGTTAAATTATATAGCTCACTTAGGGGTGTTTTACAAGATCCCAAAAAAAACAATGTTTCTTTAGTTTATTAAGATATCGAAACCAAATGTAGCACTTGAAAGATTTTTTTGCGTCTCAAGCACTGTATAAATTTCACATAGGTCCAATCGGTCAAAAAAAGTGTTTTCTACAAAATTCGATATATTTCGTTTCTTTGTGAAGATATTGCAACCAAATTTAATACTCAGTTTTTAGAGTACAGTGCTTGGCTTTGATCAAAATCGGTTTAATACGTCAAATAGCTCTCATGGGAACGACCGGTAAACAAACAGTATTGGTTAAAATTTCCTCTGTTTTGGTTGTTTATGAAGGCTTCCTAATCTTATTTGGCAATCAAATGTCTTTTGATGTTACTAAACAATATTCTGAATGTTATTGCATGCTAGTGGTACAGGGTATCCCAAAGTCGCCCGCGCCCGACTTTAGGGACTTTGTAGGAAATACTTCCCAATTCCTTTAAATATGATATTTTCAATGTAAAACGTTCAATATCCCCTACAATAATAAGCATCTGCCCATGAACGAAATTTTCAGATTTACAGGATTTTGATTATTCTCCAACTGTTGTCGATAAGAACAAATTCACTTAAAACGGTTGCAACGAAATTAACAACGATTTACAGAGATCTTACGGTAAAGGAGCCGATATCACTACTATGATTTCTCTCCAGAGACTAAACTTTTTTTCAGTATTACAAATCTCTCAGTTTCGTCCTGCCAAAACTTGTTTTTTTTATGGATATTTTTGGGAAGAAGAACTTTACGCCTATTTTTGAACTCAGTTATTTCAATTCGTTAAATATGCAAATATGGAAAACAAAGATTAAGGTGTTTAAAACGCTAGGTAACGTTCATAATTGTTTTTTGTGTATTTTGAGAAGAAAAATAAGATTTGAGAAGGATAGGTAACAGATATCCTTAAAAATGTTAAAGAGTACTCTTTGCTCGAATGTATGATTCCGTATAGTTCCTAATAACATTCGAATCTTTCCTTTTAACAAAAGCAAAATATGGCATATCCAATACTTGATAGAGTTATAGCATCAAGGATCGTTTGTAAAAACCAGTTCCGGAACCGTTCGACGGCGTTCCAAGCTACACCCAAACTACTGATTCAAGGAGCATATTTTGACTAGAAAGCATCTTTTCCGGGAATAGACAGGTGTGGCCCAATCGGACTGAAATTAATACACTTATATAATACAACAACTTTCTAGTTTTTACTTTGGAAACTTAGGATTCGTTTTATATAAAATTGTTTAGTAATGTAATGATATGGTAACCCGAAATTACCATATTTTTCATGCCAAGTGTGCACAAACCTAATATCAAACAAAATATGCTACTCCATTTTTAAGGAGCATAGCAACATTTTGAAGACTAGATAATAAGCTGGAAAAGCCGTAAACGAATTGTGAGACGAAAACTGAGCCAAAGACAAACGACAGACGACAGACACGCAGAAGCAGTCAACGTCAAATCTAAATGAGGTTATAATTAAAAAGTTTTCTTATTTTCTGGCACTGGCTGCTGAGGCAGATGTGGATCCGGAAGGCGCTTTTCCTTGAGCTGCTTGCCAGTCGCCAGCTCCAGCTCCAGCTGCAAATGGAGAAACAAGTAATTCACCTAATAACGAGCTTATGTAATTAGCTCATAAACAACAAAAGCAACAAAAACAACAACAAGAGCAACAAAAGTAACAGAAACAAAAAACTCATTGCATCCAGAAAATTGTACAATTGAGAAAAAGCTTAAAAAGAAAGTTTCAAGAAAAGTCCAGGTAATAATATTAAGGCAAAGCACACATGGTATGAAATACATACATATGGTAGATAGATAGATGTCTGTCGTCGGCGGCTGTCTTCAAAATCAACTTTTACGTCAAGATGATTTTTCGACGCTGAGCTTAAAAAGTTACCCCTTGGAAGTTGACAGTTACATAAACAGCTAAAGTTTCTTAATGAAAACGAAATTTACTTAATATCTTGAAGGTAATTAGTAAAAAATAGAAGAAAAAAAATAGTTATGAAAACTGGTTCAATTATGTATGGCGACTATAGACAATAGTGGATCCCTTTTGACCATATTTCATGTAAATGTTAAGTCGAAAATATAAATATAAAATAAGATTTGCGACTCACGGAGTTTCATTTTAGTAGTAATCAACTTTTGGTTCCCATTTCCATTTCGAAGCTATACGAATTTTTACGCCTTTGGACAAAAAAGTAGCCGGACTGGCTATGTTTAAAAAAGTGAAACTTTTGTTTTACTCAACTACAAAGAAGATCAACGACTTACACAAACTTTTAAAAAAGGTACGAAAAAAACGAATAAACAACTTATATAAAAATACTATATTTTTAAGTGAGAAGAAAGTTCAATTGAGAGTATATGATTCAAATCATGCAAAATAGAACATAGAACACGAAATAGTTATCTTAAGAGTTAAAGGTACCAAACATCTCGAAAAGCGTCATGGACCGTTGAACAAAAAATAATATGTTATTGCATTTATTTTAAAAACTTTTTAATTATTCATCCAATTCATTTTCATCGCCTTTAAAGTAATCCCTCCCATGATACAATGCAGTTATGCTTACGGATTTTCCCATCTTCGAAACAGTTATTAAAATTTATATCCGGGATATGGCCTTCAGCGCCCACATCGACGTGGCTTGAATCTCCTATATCAACTCAAAATGCTGTCCTCAGAGCGGTCTTTTGATTTTGTTGAATAGCAAAGAGGAAACACGGTGCCATATTAGATGAATATTGTGGTTGTGGAACTTTTTTTTGTTTTTTGGTCTTGCCTCACTTATGGAACGATATTCGTTTGATTGAGATCCCAAGTATTCATCTCAAGGTTTTATACACTTCTCATTCAAAGAAAAATAGCCGACTGAATAAATGAAGACACATTTCACAGAGCAATGGATGCAGCAGATCATTCCTTGTTGAGCTTTTGCGTTAATGATAGAAAGCGATCTAATGTGAAGAAGCTTCCTAAAAGAGTTCTAGACCTACTTCAAGAACCGACAATTCCAAACGATACAAAGTTGGACAGCAACGATGTCAGTGAAGTGGAGAGCGGTGCTGCAATTAAGAGCGACAGCGATTATAATAACATTTTTTAAAAATTGAAAAAACGTATTATTTCTTTTTAAGCAAGTAAAGCTATTTTTAAAAAGTCAATTTTTTTTATAATTCAAAGAATAGAACTAAGAACAGTTGAGATTGTATTAAAGAAAAACAGTCAATTTATTAAGAAAAGAAAAATAGAGGGTATAACTAATCCGCATATCTAGCCCGATGTGTGAACTTTTTAACGATATGCACCATCTCACATCGATAGCTGGCCAGACACTTGGACTTACAATATAAAAGTTGAGAAAAGGAAGCAAGATAAAAGTTAAACAATATATATAAAAAAATACCAAGGGATCACCATTGACCAAAAGAATGACTCATAATATAGGATTGGTTAAGGATGCTCGTAGTGGCAAGTCAAGATAACTTTGGATATAAGAAGTGATAGATTGAAGAGATCGTTCAATAGAGAGGAAATTATACAAGTTATTATAATTAGAGCATAAGACACGGAAGGGATCGTGTAAAGCGTAATTAGATCTACAAGAAAGGTCGAAAATTACGAGTAACTATAGAAGGTATGACAAAAGTAACTTTGCTAAGAAGAACATTGGAATCGATAAGACCGAGTAACAGGTTATGCAAGAATAACTCTTCATGGCATGTTCTGCGATGATTTAAGGAAGGCAATTTTATAAGGCGAAGTCTATCAGAATATGGCTTTTGTACGGACTCAACTATATCTTGATAAACGTAGTATTGAGGACTCCAAACTTGGACGGACGAGAGAGATATAAAGAAGTTTGGTAGTGTAAGGGTCGCTTAACTCTTTAGACCAACGCCTCATAAAAGCAAGAACACCTCTAGCTTTATTGACAATGTTGCAAATATGGTAATTGAATTTAAGGTTATGATCGAACAAACAGCAAGGTCGGCCACACTCTTGATTCGTTCTAAAGTAGAAGATTCTAAAGAGTAAGTAGCCAATTAAGAAGCAGAACGATAAAACGTCAAAACATTACATTTTGACTTGTTGAAGAAGAGTTGGTTGATATTGCACCAAGATTGCATGTTATCAAAATCATGCTGAAGAGGTAAGTGCTTATTTTTATCGGAATAGGACAGACAGAGTTTGAAATCATCCGAATACATAAGAATGCGAGAAGATTTGATTACTTGCGGGAGATCATTTAAAAATAAACTAACAAGAAAAGGGACAAGATATGGCTACCTTGAGGTACCCCTGAAGTTACCTTAATTTCTGTATATTCGCAGCATTTAAAAACTACCTTTAGGACTTGATTAGATAAATATGACGGCATTCAACTTAAAAGGCAAGACGGAAAACCCCGGACGAGACTATGGTTTACCGAGTCAAATGCTTCACTGAAGTCAGTACAAATGCCATCAGTTTGATTTTTTTTCTGTAAACGCTAGATTAATAAGAGACGAAAGTTCTAAAAGGTTAGTAGAAGTGGAGCGACGTTTTATAAACCCATTTTGGGAATCCGACATTAAAGAACGACAGTAGTGCTTTCTAATAAAATGCACTTAACAAGCAATTAAATCTGAATTATAATTAGATAAAATCACATGACGACAATTTTAATTCGGTCTTTGGGACCATTGTGCATTGTGACCAGTGTGATAATCGAAAATTCACTTTAGAATATTTTGACGTAACCTAACTTTATTTACAATTAAATAGACATGATAATTAAAGCATATTGTGGAATCCCAAGTATTTCGCCAATCTGTGATTTAAAAGATAAGCATCACTGAAGTACCAGTGGTATAGTAATTTACCAAGTAAGGCTTACTTGGGTTTAATTAATAGGTTATCTAAGAGTATAATCGTTAAATCAATTGTGGTTTTGTTTATTAAACTACACAATCTTGAAGAGGTGTTTCAAGTTTCTATACATTTTGGTATTGACCACAAGTTCGGTCCGCACTGCATTCTTTCTACGCAGCTAAGCGATTTTTGCATAATCCAGACCATCTAACGATTCTTTTTTACAAAAATAGTTCACCTTCATGATCAATGCTTTATTATTATTTACCGATATGCCGACTTTTTAACAAACCCAAGGCAGCCTTGAATACAGTATAACTTATCACTCTTTTGTTGCCCCTCCGCTCTCCCTCCTAGGAGTGTTCATGAGCGTATATCTGTTTGTCGCAGCTGCTGCCGGAGACAGTGTGTGGCCAGAAACACTTCCGCTGACATTTCAATTACCTCCACCACTTAATAAAACAGGCTAAAATGGGTCGCATACTGTTCTGGCCAGTAGTTGCCAGCACATCCTGGCTAACAAGTGACTGTACACTGTGTGTGTGTGTGTGATTGTGCAACGAGTAGAGAGAGGCAGCGCGAGTGGGAGAGAGAGAGGTTTGGGGGGGGAACGAGCAACGCAACAATTTTTTGATTAATGTGTCTGCTGCAAATTACAAAATAGCAGAGAATATTCAGTTCACGCAATATACGAAAACCTTTGCGCTTCCTCCTCACAATGCGTTCAAACCCAAATAGACAAACGAAGCTATGCAATGTCAATACCCAAATGCAGGGCATTCACTTCACCAACGACATTCCACAATGAGCGATTTTATATATCATCCCTCCTCCTACAAGTGAATCAAACCAGAGACCAGGAACCAGGAACCGGGAACCAGCCGCCCGCTGTGCGCGTCGAAATGAAATGAAAACGGCAACTAATGTTGCATTTTGGCAATGGTTGCCCGCTGTGAATGCTTAGCAGTCCTTGAGATAGGGCAGAGCAGACTATACCTCCTGCAAGTACCAGGAAATACCCAGAATTAATAATTCTTTCGTTGTTTCTGCCGTTTATATTTTTTATTAATTTGCATTGGCAGAGTGCGAAAGTGCACTGCGGCAGTGCAAAGTTCTAAAGCCGCAGTCAAAATCATCTTCTAATTAAATTACGGCAAAAACTTTTGAAGCTAACGAAAACAAAATCCTTTTTTAATAAATTTTTATTATTTTTGTGTATTTTTGTGGCGTTTGGCAAACTTAAAAATTCAATTAAAAATTATTCCAAGTCAGGACGAGTAAGAGTGTGAGTCCATGAAAACGAAGTACAATCTTGGCAAAGTCGGCGGCAGGCACTCCAAGGAAAAAGCGTTGGAAAATTAGTACAACAATAATGATGATGATAATGGCGCTGACGATAATGACGACGCCGACGCCGACGTCACTCTCGGTTGTTCGTTGAAATTTTCATAAAATGTTGCTAAAAATTACTACCAAAGAAAATTCGCACATAATTTGATTAAAAAGTTACACGCATTTGCAGAAGCAACAACTTTGTGGCAGTCAGCAAATACAAGCAAAAAACGATGTGGTATGCCTGGTTGCATCCACAAAGACCCCCAGACATGCAACTTTGCATAAGTGTCTAAGTTGTGCACTGTCAGTCTCAGTTGGCTGCAGTTGTTGCCACTTTATGGCATCATCGTCGCGCCGCCTGTTCCGACGACTACTGCGAATTGTTGATTATACCCTTAACTAAATTGGGGTACTTCGATTACATGCGAACGAACACTCGTATCGCATAGCGCAATGGGACATCTTGGAAAGCAAAACAAGAGTACAAATTGAAGTATTTATTCATTTTATTTACATTACACTCTTCTCGGGGCCAGAAAACTTAAAAATTGACCAAATCATCTATTTCATTGGCTGTTAATATTATTGCCGACAAACCGAATAGACTCCGATCAGGAGCAGTTAAAAGCTAGCAATCCTTAAATTCAATTTATAAAAAAAAGATTTGTAGATTAATAAAATATATAGGTTAGGTTACACTGGCCGGCCACAACAGAGTGCAGCCTAGCATAGACCTTTTGGTCCTTAGCTGTGCCAGAATAAAATATATAGAAACATGAAGAATTTATATATCGGTGAAAATAAATGAAGCGGACCACTTTCTTTCCACCTTCTCCGATTTAGATGACTTTTTCATATTTAGTAGAGCTACTGACGAGTAGTTTAAGTGACAAACTCAGATGTCATAGCAAATGGTACCTCACATGATCGCCATGACAAACAGTACCTTGAAAAATTACCTTTTCCGAATTGAATTAAAATAAGTCCAAACTTGAAGTGATTAATTGTTTCGACATTTTTAGATCAACTTTAAAAGTAACAATGAGTATTGTGACCCCGTCTCAAAGGTCAGAGTTCACAAAAACAAACGAACCAGCCCAGTTTCCTTTTCAGGATTTCAAGGCGCCTCGGTGTCTGGTTGCAGCGAGTTCATAGATCAGCATTTGAAATCGTATTAGGCCAGAAAATTCTCAAGATTTTTCAGAGACAACAAGTCTCCGGTTTCGCAATCATTCAAAAGAGTAGACTTCACGTCGTTTGATGATCGTAGAGTTCCACATAGCATTTAGAGCACCGAATGCTTGCTTTGCTTTTTTTAGACCCCATTAGTAGATATAATACCCCTCCATAAATGAATCCACGTCTTCGAGCTCCACAAAAAATCGAGCGCTCGATCCAACTTGTAAATGTCAAATAATTTTGATTGAATTTTTCATAAGGGTGATCGAGCATACTCGATGCAGCTGATCATAATTTACATATTCTATATCGTACGGCCGAAGAGATTAGCAAATTTCACAATCATAAAAAGAAATTAAAGTTCGTGGAAGCCCATGTCATTAGAGATAGATATATAGTACATAGTTAGATTAACTTATGCAAAGAGACCAAATCCAGACAATCTCATTCCCATATTAATGTTGCCTTGATGTTGGGCAACATGTCGCGTCACAACCTACTCTACCTATGAGCCTTTATACGCGAAATGGTTATAACAAAAGAAAAGACTCCCAAAAGAGCATTATTCTATCCTTTTCCTTTAAGAAAACAAAACAACATTTTCTTTTCCACTAATTTGCAGGGTATTTGTTTGAAAAAAAGTCATCAGTCATATTTAGGTGCTCTAAAAAGCTTCTGAATGCCAAATTTGATTCCAATATCTTCAGAAAAACACTGAAACAAAACGAATTTGGTTAAAAAAACGTTTTTTAATGATCTTAATAAGCAAACGAATTATCCATCTAAAATTTTTTGTTTTTTCGAGGCTTTCTCAAACACCCCTATTGGAGCTATATAATGTAAACTCGATATCAAAAAAGTTAAATAAAATTGTCTTCTATGGAATAATAAGGGATCTGATCTGAAAGGTTGGTTACTCTAGCTCTTATCATCTCTGAAATCCAGGCGTTCATACGGACGGACGGACATGGATATATCGACTTCTCTAGCCACCCTGAGATACTTTAGGTAACTTTGGGGGGTCTCCGACGTCTCCTTCTGTATGTTACATACATTTCGGTTTTGATATTCAAATGGAAAACTACTAATTTTCAGCTTTTCACAAAATTGAATAGCATGATTTTCTTCCGCTAGATAGTTCAAATAGACCACTGTGCGTTACTTTGTCGCAGGTCATGCATTGCCGATGAATGATTGATTTTTTCGATTCACTCCGGTCTATAATGACCACTTTGAGCTTAGGCTCGGATTAAATATTTTTATCCTACCATACCTGTCTTCTACGTTTTCATGATCCGCCATTACTTTCATCCGTACCGACACTGAGCAGGAACAGGCGGGTTTAAATATATTTATGTATAGGATTCGATGCGAAACTTTTTCCGAAAAATAAAACTTTTTTTCCAGCTAATCAAATACGCAGGAACTTTAGCCCTGAATATTTTTCAGACACGTTTGAGCATCTTGATGTTTATATGACAGAAACAAGCAAACATTTATGAGTGTGAGTGTGTGTATGTGCGCGGGTGGGGGAGGAGGGGTTTTTTATGAAATGGAAAACAAAACTTTGCCAGGGTTGAAGTGCGTTTTTTAATTGAAAATTATTATGAAAAAGTTGCTAATCTCTCACATTCTCGTTTTATGAGTTGTGGGAGCTGGGAGTTTGGACACACTTAAAGGGCTTATTAGCTACGGCAGACGAAGCCTGGCCCAAAAGTTGTCACCTGCATGTCAGGGAGGGATTGATGATGTTTAATTAAATTATACAGCTTGCAGCATTGCGTCTCTTGTTTTTCCCGCCTTGGCACCCCACGCGGTACTCTGATACTTTGGGTAGAATTAAATGTAAATGCCTTTGTTGTCCTCATAAAGGCGTCATTAATATGCTTATGAGTGTGTATATAGAATTATATGTAACGAGTGGGTGAGTGTGGTATATTATCCTTTGTTTTTGGGAAGCACATAAAGGGTCAAAAAGCTCAGGTGCTTCGCATAATGAGGCACGACACATAAAAGTCGGCGGGGTTAATATGGCAACGTGGCCAAGCGAATACCGAACATGGTATACCCAATGATGGAACCGACAGACCGACCGACCGACCGACAAGTAATGCCTTTGTCTTCGTTATGTCTCCGTAATAACATAACGCGTATAAAAATGTAAATAAAGCTTATTATATAAATGTGCTTAATGTTAATGATGCTGTTAAAATGTAAATGTTCGAATGGGGTATACAGGCCCCCTAAATACCCCACAACTGTTGCAGTTCACTATACGAGAGGGTAGTTGGGTGGCAGTTGCACACCCTTGAATCGAAATGGAACTGCCTTATGAGTGACCCTGAATTTTAACTTCAACTTCTATTTGTATTTCTTGGGTTGCCCTCGATGTTCTGTCAATTGGCACGCGTCGTTTGTTTTTCTATCTGTCTGTCTAGCTGATGGTTTGTTTGTTTTGATTTATTTCATGTGGAAATGATGCAGTGCATCGACATGGTTGTTAGGGGCGCCGTATCTCATAATAGTATATAGTAAGGCAATGCGATTTCTACGCTTGAACTTTCTCCTTACCCATAGATAAATTTCCCTTATGCGACTACACGAACAAATTCACTCCCTTCCAGAGCCCCTGCATACATACAAACAAAGATGTACACAGTTGCAGATGGCTCAGAGCTATTTTTATTACATTCTTGGTCTGTATTATGCGTCTTTCCCTGTAAGTGTATGCGAGGGCAGGCAGATAAGTTACATGCCTAGCACAGAAGGAATCTGGCTCTTAGAAGAAGCCCCTTGAACTTCAGCTGCGAACCATTTCTTTTGTCATCTCGAACTTGTTCATATGACTAAATCGCTGGACATCCCAAAAACTTTTGATATCATTATGTTGAATAAAGTCCATGCCATTCTTTGATATATGTTCCGAAATTTACAGATTTGACGGATTCAAGTTTCATTCAACGTTGCAAAGAGTTCTATTTTACTATGAAACATCGCCAAACACTTTTTTCATTTTAAAGGCCGAATATTTGTTTATTATTGATCAGCCTGCACAGGTCAGAATAATCACACAGGTCTACAAATACCGGAGTCGTGTCAGAAGTTGAAAAGCTGAGTTTCATTTTCTAGGTGATTTGCCGCATAGAATCCGAATACGTAGTCAGAATTGACCCATCACGTCAGCATTTTGAGGTATTTGAAGGTATGTATCCAAGAAACGAAATTTTTTCCTATTTTTAAGGTTGTGCACAGGATGAAACAATTTTTGAGATCCGTCTCTCCCGTAGCATCATTTAGTACCAATCTTACGCTTATTTTCATTACGATATTTTCTCCGTCATGGCTGTTTGAATTTAAGAAGTATATTCTTTGGGAGTCATTAGCTTTTGAGACAATATTTTTTTACTGTATAATTTCTGTTGAAAACGTTTACTTGGAGATATATTTTTCTGACTTCATATTCATTCTCATCGATCACAGAAATAATTCACAACTTCCAACCAGGAACGATCAGCAAAATAAGCATTTATGAGAAACCTTATTCTATCCCAAACAAGAGGTAGACCCAGAAAGAGGAGGCTAGATAACACTGAAGAGATAGCAAAAACTTGGCATCGGATAGAGTCATATGGCATAAATTGATCGGAGAAGCATCGAGCTGGCAATGAACTTTTTGATGTTGTTTTCAAAATGACTCATCATGAGCGTAGTGAGCGTAACTGGTTCCATGAATCCTTGCTATCATTGACTAAGAATCTCTATACAGAGCGGAGCAGAAACCGGCACCAGATTGAGGGCTCTATGAATCGTTAAGGGCATCCACAACATTTTTTCGCTCGAATTTGTGTTTATGAATCGTAACATTAAATTTATTTCACTTTTACAATATTCGAAAGCCTTTCAAAGCTAAGCAGGGTGATTGGATTGGATACTTTTCAGCCTGCCCTCATAAACATATATATAGATCTAAACACCGCCATTACTGTATTTGTACATGAAAATTGCATCACTGTAGTTTGTTGTTTTTTCTGTTTTCCTTCACTAAACTTAATATTTACTGTACACAATTGCTATTTACTTCTTTCTGTACACTTGAGCATGCTTTACTGTAATTTCAATTTTGATTTTATTTTCTATTTCTATTTACTTTCTACTAAATGAAGTCGCTTAAGTTTTTTTCATTATATAATTTGTTTAAAGAGCGCTTAGGGCTTTACTGTATTTGAAAGCGTCGTCCTTACATTATAATATTTATATTATATATTATAATAGATGCATCAGATGGGGTGTAATTAGTTTTCACACTACTTAAAGTCAAGAGATAAAAGCAACAAGATTCTTTTATATTCGAAATATGTAGGATGCGCTCGTTAATTCTATTTCTTTTTAGCGTCACTTTTAAAACTTTTAATTGGCTTTATTTCATAGGTAACTCAAGGTAACTAAAAAATTTGCTTTGACAAACCCGATTTTTAATTAATGTCGCACAAAGTTTAAGTGGCTTTTCATTGAATGAGCTCCTAGCTGCTTATTAAATGTAACTAACTTCGGGGCGAAGGGAAGGTCTCTTCTGTCTCTTCTTAAAAACAGAATGCAGCTTAAAAAGAAAACTTAAAAGTTTTGAAAGTTATTGAAGAAAAACGTTGCGTACAAATTTCAAACAAATTAGAGCGCTTTTCCTTTGTTAAGCTAAAAACGAAAGACCGCGGCGCTATTGAAATATATAACTTTTAAAATTTATATTATTAAGGAAATTTTATGCAGAGAACTAGACATAATTTATTAATTATAAATCGACAGCATTATTATCTAGATTCTATATATTATTTTTTGAAATTTACAGTTTTCACACGTTTATAAATTACGCTCATTAAATCGGCCATTTTTATTTAATTAGTTATTTATGCAGTTTGATATTTTTTTCTCATTTTCATTTTCGGATTGTATCTGTATCTTTTTGGGGCCAACAAATGGAACTTTTGTTGGTTTTATTTGCAGCAATTAAACATAAATTGCCCAGTGATTTGTTATGCAAAAGCTGCCACAGAGTTGAGTATTTATTTGTTCCATGTGTTCCTAAATGGCACTTGTATCTATACCACGTGTATCGAGAGTATTTCAGATTTTTAAAATAGGACATGTTACAAGAAGTAGGAAGAGTGGCCGGCTATAATCTGTATATCCTTCGAAAGATTCCAATAGCAAAATTATGTACATTTTTCAAAGGAGTCTTCTAGTATAGTTTGTTCTTCTAATAGCCCAAGTTCTTTGATCCTTTTTCGAACTGCCCTCACCTCTTACGTCCACAAACAATTTGACTGGAAATTGATCGGGCATCTCCAGAACCCTTTTCTAACTGTGTAACCCGTAGGGTCAATGGTAACCCCTTCTCCTGAGTGCGCACAATATCGAAGATGTGCAGCAATTTGAATACCTAAGAAGTATAGTAAGCAGCGATGTAATCCTAGCCTAACAAAATTTGGAATATCATACATACATACATTATTATATGATGCCGAAACCAGTTCGCTAACGAGATCGTGGGTTCAAGAGATCCAGAATTTCGTAAACACACATTCCCGCGGGAATCTCAAATGATGATCTTTGGCGCCGTATCAAACAAAGCAATCGGTCACGCACTTAGGAAACATCAAGATACGATTGTTCACGCAAGGAGCAGGAAGGTGCGGTCGGCCGAAAACAGCCTGGCGGAGAACGGTGGCAAATGAAGCAAGAAAGTGATTTAATCAGCTGCCTGGAATGGACTTAGTTCAAATTCTACACTGGTCAACATGGTTTAGTTGTTCGAAAGCTAAGGGTCATTTCTGAAGAAATTTGCTGAGTAGATTTCGAATCCGTCAAAATTGGCTCTTCAAGTCAGGACTTGGAGATGTTTGAGGTTATTTAGCAGATAAACTGATTTTTTTTCTGCTTTTGATATGACGTCGAAAGGATATATTTTGTAACTTCGAACTGCATTAGGAAGAAACGTTGGTTTTTTATGAACTGAACTTCCAATTCGGACCCCAGATTCGGATTCTATGTAGAAAATTAGTACGGGAAATGGTTCTTAGCTTCCAACAACTGAAATGACTTCGACCTTGGTAAGCCTGTGGTATGTATTATTATTATACTATCAATTTTATTATCATAATAATAATACTAAATAATGAATATTGATACATAATGCAATCGATTAATAAGTACAGTAAAAAGTAATAATATTTGTACTTCCGTTCCAAACATCTTGATGTAAAATACATTACACTAAAGTATTCAGGAAAATACTTTTTTTTCGTGTAAAAGGGTATAACACTGTCGGCATCGACCCAACTTTATACTATTTTTATACCCTGTACCGTATGGTCAAGGGTATATTAAGTTTGTGCAAGCCGAAAATGTATGTAACATATAGAAGGAGACGTCGGAGACATCCCAAAGTTACCTAAAATATGATCAGGGTGAATAGAGAAGTCGATATACCCATGTCCGTCTGTCCGTCTGTCCGTCTGTCCGTCCGTCCGTCTGTCCGTCCGTCCGTCCGTCCGTCCGTCCGTCCGTGTGAACGCCTAGATCTCAGAGATGGTAAGAGCTAGAGTTACCAAACTTTCACATTAGATCCCATATTATTCCATAGGAGGCAAGTTTATTTTATTTTTTTGATATCGGGGTTAAATTATATAGCTCCCATAGGGGTGTTTGAGACGACCTCGACAAAAAAAAAGCGTTTTAGATGAATAATTCGTTTGTTTATAAAGATATCGTAACCAAATTTGGTATTCGAAAGTTTTTATAGTTCCCAATCACTGTACCAAATTTGATCGAAATCGGTTGACTATATCATATAGCTCCCATAGGACCGATCGGCCAAAATAACTTTTTTAAAGAAAAATTCGCTATATTTCGTTTTTTAATTAAGATATCGTAACCAGATTTGGTGTTTGGAAATTTTGTAGACCACTTAAGCAATGTGCCAAATTTGAACAAAATCGGTTGACTATATCATATAGCTCCCATAGGTCCGATCTTCCAAAAAATCGATTTTTTAACAAAATTTGTTGTGTTTCGTTTGTTTGTTAAGATATTGGGACCAAATTTGACATTCGTGAGTATTTTATAGTTCCTAAGCACTGTACTAAATTTAATCCAAATCGTTTGACTAGATCATATAGCTCCCATAGGACCAATCGGTCCAAAAACACGTTTTTTATACAAAATTCGATGTGTTTTGTTTGTTTGTAAAGATATTTAAAATAAATTTGGCATTCATATCTTTTTTAAGGTATTTAGGCACTGTGTCAAATTTTATTGAAATCGGTTGACTATATCATATAGCTCCCATAGGAACGATCAGTCAAAAAAAAAATGTTTGCTTAAAAATTCTTCTGTTTTTGGTTTTTTGTGCAGAAATCAGACTTTATTACAAGCTAGTGGTACAGGGTATCCTAAAGTCGTCCGCGCCCGACTTTACGTCCGCCATTTTTTTCTGTACTGTTGGGCGTTCATATTTCATAAATATTTAGCCACTATTAATTGCGGTTATGCATATTAAAAAGTGTTATTTAAATTGTTAGTCATAATAATGTTTTATGTGCAAGTGCTCAGAATGCAAATATTTAGTACATATTTGCAAATAATATATAATATAATGAATTTTAATAAGCAAAAACCTCAAATGTGACCTCTGTAATGACCTCTATGTATCTTGAACATAAATAAATAAGGCAAACAAACAAAAAAGACAAAAATACCACTTTAAATAAAACATTCAGGAAAATAAAAATACCATTGTTGGGTTGTTCATGAACCCGAACGAACAAAAAGGAATTATTTACTTAAACAAACTAAACCATTTAATCCGTTTCACTATTTTGTATTCACTTGCTTCATTATTTTATTCGTTTTTTATTCCCTATTTCGCTTCTGTTTTGATTTCGAAAAAAAGAGAGAAAAGTGAGAGCCTAGAATATATGTTAATCAATAAGTTTAATTATATTTTTAAAAGTATTTTTCAGTAAAATATTCATGTTTTTTTTTGTAGTTTTTTACATATTTTTTTTTTAAGTAAATTAAAGCAAAAACATAAATCATATTTCTTAAAATATAAAATTCAATTTTAAAATAATTTCAATAATATATGAAATAAAAAGATGGCTTCTGGCGCAGGCAACTTTGGGATAAGAGCTCCAAAAGATGTTTTATTTTTCAAATTCGGTTACAGTCTTTTCATAAACAAAATTTGGTAAAATTTGGTTGTGATGTTTTCCAAAAGAATCGAAACACAATGAATTTTGTGAATCAAATGTAGTGACTGGGAACTGTAAAATACTTCCGTCTGCCAAATTTAGTTGCGATATCTTGATAAACACATAATAACCGAACAAGCTGTGGAGTGACGCACGTACCACTGTACCTCCTGTTCATCGACTTCAAGAAAGCCTTCGATTCAGTAAACAGAGCAGCGATTTGGCGGGCATTAGCGAGAAAAGGAGTGAATGTCAACATCGTATCGATAATAAAAGCGATGTACTATGATGCGGACTTGGCAGTACTACACACGGGAAAATCAGTGCACCTCTCCAAACAAGCACCGGTGTTAGGCAAGGATGCCCCCTATCACGAATACTATTTAATATAATATTGTAGTTGACGAGGTTATGAGAGATGTATGCAGGTCTAGGCGTGGGATTACGTGGAGTCTCACCCGTCATTTGGAAGACCTGGATTACGCGGACGACATTTGTCTCATCTCTTATAAACTAAGTGATATCCAAGCCAAAGTGAATGATCTCAAGATCCTGGCCAGCAAAGTTGGACTCTCGATAAACGCATACCAAAACCAAAGCGATGCGACTCAACCACACCAGCCAAGGTAGCACACCCATCTGCGGGAGCACTATCGACTTTGTCGATAGTTTCTCATACCTTGGCACCACAATTTCCACGAATGGTGGGGTGGATGAGGATATAGAGAATCGTCTAAGCAAAGCGCGATCAGCGTTTGGACGCTTATTCCGCATATGGAGAAACCAGCAAATAAGCAGAAGAACAAAGCTGAGAATCCTCAATGCGAGCATCACATCCATCTTGTTGTCACGGCAGCGAAACGTGGATGGCCCCGCAGAGAATGATATTAAAAGTACAATCATTCGTCAACAAGTGCTTTAGAATTATATGCGGGAGATTCTGGCCCAACAGGATATCAAACGCGGAACTATGGCACTACAGTGAAGTTCCTATCTGTAACCAGATAAGAACACGCAAGTGGCGTTGGATTGGCCATGCTCTGAGAAAAGACCGAAGCAGCATCGTCAGGATGGCCTTGTAATGGAACCCCCAAGGAAGCAGACGAGTGGTAAGGGCAAAGGCAAACTGGCGTCGTACAACACTAAACGAATTGTCCCAACTCAACATCAGCTGGGACACCTCAAAGCAAGCTGCGCCAAACAGAGTCCGGTGGAAAGTTCTTGTTGAAGCCCTAAGCTCCGTGGAGGAGTACTGAATGGAAAAAAATCTTGATAAACTAACGAATTATTAATATTAAACTTTTGGGATATTTCGAGGTCCTCTGAAATACCCGTTTAGATCCCCAAGCATTGGTGATTAGCATCTTTGCCAAATGAACTGAAATAGTGTAAAATATGAAAGAATTAAAAATTTCGTCATTGTGAATGGTTATATATATAATTCCCTGTTAGACCCCTTGGAGGAGGGGCATAGGGGATCTCTATTAATAACTGTTCGAACAGAACAGGGACCTACAGTTTATAGCCGAATCCGAACGGCGGTGTCTTTAATTAATTAATAGAGACTTTCAATGTGACTTGTGAATGGTTAATTTGGTTTAATTTTTTGTGTTGAATATCGCCCCATACATTTTTATTGACATTGCACCAATCAATTAAACTTATTAAAAAATCGTTTGCTGAGAATGTTAAAATTACTTATCTGGAAATAAATCAATTTTTTTCATCATCAAATCAAGAAGTACTTTCGAATAAATATTATAAGAATATATTTAATTTTTGATATCTTTTGACAGAAAAAAATGTTTTTTTCTTAAATTTAAAAAGAAAAATATGAAATTTTCGTTTTATTTTTCTAACATTGTTTCTCCACATTGATTTGATTGATATTGATACCGAATAAAGAACGTATAAAAACGTGTTACAAAAAAAAATTTGATTGAAAATTTGAATAAACTTCAAAAATGAAATTTTTTATTTCAAAAATGAAATTTTTTTTTGTGAATGGCTTATTACGGTCTACTCAGCCCCGAAAGTCACGATCATGAAAATCGTGGCGGATTTTTGGTTTCTACATTATCTATTGCATTTAGATGCGAGATAAGCGGGGATGTTATTTTTGGGGATATCTTGGTATATAGGCGTTTTATGGGGACGTCAGAAAATCAGCAACCAAGGTTCGGGGCAAAGCCTTTTGGTGGCGGAACTCTTAGTTCTTAAAAAATAGCTGGCAATAATAAATGTATTCTTAATATTAATCTTAAAAATTGGGGTAACAAAAGAATCAAAATCGAATTAACTCGGTTTTGATTTGTAGCTTATTTAAATATCATCAACTGCATGGCTGTCAAAACTTGTAAAAAAAAATATTGAAACTTTTTAGGCTGTGCCTTAAGAAAGATTTTTACTTCTCCGTTGCCACGTGTTAATGTTTGCGAATTTGTAAATAATTCCACAATCATTCATTCATTCATTCATTCATTCATTCACTCATTCAGTTTATCGTTCGTTTATATATTCATTTTTAGATACGCATCAAGTTGATTTATTTGTGTTGAACTTCTGAATGTTTTTCTTCCTCTTATTGTTGCTGTTGCGGATTTAAGCTTCACACATAAACACACACACACACACACACACACACACACAGATACAGATACACACATTGACTCATCATTGCCATCGTAAAATGATTTACATAGGGATAATAGAAAAAAATAAATTGATTTTAAATCATTTTTACAAACCGAAGGAAAGCGGCGAGTAAATCACAACGCGTTGACGCTGACAACGACAACGAGCTCCAGTAGTAAATAGTCGATAGATTGGGTAGATGGGAAAAGAAAAGCTGCCGGAGAAGGGGACGACTCTGTTCACGTATTCCTCCATTCCGTACATGGAGGTGTCTTTCATGCCAAAGTCGATGATGTCGTCGACAACAACGTCGAGTTTGTATGCAAATAAGCGTGAAAATAAGAATAACAAAAGCAGCGTTAACGAGTATTCAAAAACGAGATTAAAATAGAAGTACCGCAGAACAGTCCAATACACATCCATGGACAAAGTATCAACAAACACACCCACTGCACCGCCTGTTGTGATTTCCCTTAAACAACAAAGCACGGCCCGATCTCATGGCCCAGTTCGTGTGACAATCCGTGTGACAGTTGCAGTTGCCGCAAACTGAGTTATTTCATTTTTGTGACGAAGAAGCCGTGTGGGTTGGTCTGGATTTCAGATGGCGACTTTTGAATCTGATATTTACGACTTATTCCAGTCTCCTTCACTTTCCCATTCCCATTCAGATTCTGACTCAAGCTAGAGGAGTCAGGGAATTAGAAATATAGACGAGTAGAGTACAACTAACATATGGAAATACTAAAACAAATGCGCTCATTCCCTTTCATATACAATTATGAACCATCATCTACACGTTAAAACACGACCCGATCCGACCCGAAACTAAGCATTGCTGATATATATGAGACTACAATCATTTTAAGAGCAGAGTAGGGTAGCAGTGCGAATCAAAAGAGTTTTTATCAGTAAAGTTGCCAAGTAAAGTGAATTATTATAAAATTTATATAGAAAATCCGGAAATTATATCTCACAAAAAGTGTTTTTCTATATACAATATAATACATATATACCAAATTCTGTTTTACATACGTTCCTGAGAAAACAATGTAAAAATGTTTGGGAGAGAATCAAATTATGTTATGACTCAATTAATGTCAGGATCGTCTTCTCCTTCTGTAGGTATATTGATAATATTTTCATAGTATTCTCAGCGTCTGCAGCTGAAACCAACATTTTAACATTGTCATATAGTGTTTGTTCACCAAAGAAGCTCCCATGGGCTTTCTTGCTGGTAATATCATCCCAACTCTTAGATAGTAAGAGATCGAAAAAGGCAATTGCTCTGTTAAAAACCATTTTTTCTTATATAATTTCCACGACTGACTAGTTTGTCAGTCGCGCCTGAGCGAAAGAGAACAGGGATCTACAGTTTATAGCCGAATGCGAAAGTGTCTTGAATTAATAGAGATTTGGACATATAGTTAGCGACGTCAGTGCTGTAGGATTCCAACCACTGGCCAAGGGGCACCATATATTATTTATTTCATTTTTAATATAAAATTCTTTTTATTCTTTTAGGTAAGATAATTCAGATAGCTTATAAAAGTCGCTTGGGCAAGAGTATTTTAGAGTCGGTTAGGCACGACTGTGCCATTTCCGAAATCTGTTGACTGTATCTATCACAATCGGATCTATTTAGCTGTGAAAAAGTATATTACACTCTGTTCTTTTGCTGTGTAAATTGAAAAGCGCTAGTTATTCCAAAGTTGTTGCAGCTTGGCCTCAAAAATCAAGGATTTGCAAAAAGGATTCAGTCCTGATGAGCCTCTCAGTGTAATTAATCTTCGTTCTTAGCGCACAAAGTTTGGCTTGATTTCCATTATTATTTGTTTTTTTTGTACTAATAACAATATTTAAAAAATTACTTCCAACTTTTTGGATTTGCTATCTGACTTACAGATGCGGAAAATGCAGTGTACGTTGCTAAAGATCCCTATACGAGCTGGGATTCAGCGGTTTCTGTGACATGCCGCATAAATCTATCAGCATTTTTTCGTCGGCCCAGGAATTGGGAAAATTCTTGCCTACTTCGAACGTTATTTGTAAAAAATGCAGCAGCATAAATAGACTGACATAACCGAGTTCAAATTGAATAGATTGGTGGTCTGGAATGGACAGTCAGACAGTCGGAAAGCCGGTTGGCAGTTGCCAGTTGGTTCGCCAACATTTTTGGGCGACTCGGCTGCGTTTTGCATACATAAATATTTATGAATTTATTAAAAGTGAACCACATGCGTTCCAGCCAGCATAGGAACAGCAGCGGCGGCAATGGTTGCGCTTTTGCCGGGGTAGCAGGCGGCCGCTTTTGGCCCCCATTCGATAGTTGGCCGGATGGTAAGTCACCCAGACTGCAGCTACTAGGTAAGAACGACAAGACTGGCGCACATGTGTTAGGTTTGCACATGCCGCAAGCAAATACTCTCTTTGGGTTTGTGTTCAGCGAAATGTTTGGAACATTTTTGGAAAATTTCCACTATACAGCGACAAGGCACAGACCCAACCTAGCGCTGCACCGCTGAATTGTCGAGGGGTAAAAAAGAAATAGGAGAAAAACCTGCACCAAATGGCGCGCTCGCGGTGCTTTGCTTGGGTCCGAGGGCCGTTACACCCGTGTCATTCATTTGCAGGAACAAGGCAGTCACATATTTTAGAGGGGCTCATCGGAGATTTTTCAGCATTTTGGGCAGAACATGGAGGACGGCTGTCGCTCAAGTGTGGATGTGGAGGAGTGGTAGACGCCGGAGGCCACGCATTAAGTATGAACTTGTCGTTATCAGGGCCAATTCAATTGAGAATTTTGTGTCTAATTTTGGAAAGCAAATAGCAATGCCAACAAATGCACAAAACTTGGGGAGAAAAGAATTTTTGCACAAATTGAAATTTGGTTGGTGCTAGAAATCTAAAAGTCAGTAAGGCATATATTGGCAAATCCTGGGCCAATTGCAGTTCGGCCTCAAGTGTGCTGGTGCTCTGTTGACGATGATTGTAAATTTTGTTGCCACCATTGACGCCTACGCCCCAGACCCGTAGCCAATGGAGCACACTTGATTATGCCTTGTTCTGTTTTGCTGCTTGACATTTGCATGCGTATGTTGTTTGTGTGTGTGTGTGTGTGAGTGTTGTAAAGTAATTTAAACTTCATGTCAAATTCAGCAACGTCATTCAATTTCATCGACGCATAATTTTACAACACATTGTGCCGGCCCAACACTTCAAATTGCCAGGTCCGCTCTCTATGCGCAGGGTTGCCAGGTAATTACCTGAAGTACTGTAATTGCAAAAACTCTAGAATCGGTAGACAACACTGCACTGCCAGTGACAATAGCTTCGGCTCGGCACCGTCTCTGCTGGTTGAGCAATGACGAGCTGGATTCAACATACAGCATAATAAAGCGATGTCAACTTATGGGGGCTTAGTGCGGGCTCCTTTAACAGAATTTATGCAAATGATTTGGGATTGTCTAGCATCTGCAAGCACATGACAACACATGACAATCTGCAATGTGTTGACAGTCCGCTGAACTTATGCCCAGCTTTAGACTGAACCGTAATACCCGCGCCCATTTCTCAAGAGGGCAGATTTGAAATCCCTTGCTATTAGCATAAACGCATTAAAAATATATCTTAACACATAAATGGATAGATATATCGCATGTGGCATGTTTTAGGTCTACGTGAATCAAAAATTTGCATATAATGCTGTTTGTTTTGGCATCCTTGACGACCCTGTCAACGCGACGCTATCAAGGCAACCCCAAGCAGCTGCACCCCATCTGTCAGGAACTTGGCCTGACATTGCTAACTGGCTAATTTCATAAAATTTTCAATTACCAAAATATTGTACTCTTTTATGACATTTACATGTGTGTCCTGGAAAGTGTATGCTCTTACCCCTTCCTGCAGCTTCCATTTTGTGCGTGAGCGTAATAAAAATCTATGCCACAGCTCCATTTTGTGTCGAGTCCTGGCCACATAAACCATTTTATGCATTTATGTGCACCTAAAAGTCAACAGTTTTATTCATATGCTTTAGGCTCTAGCCGGGCAAAAATTAAATTTTATAATTTGCCTTTTTGTTAACTATTAGGGGACTCAAGGAACTTGCCTTAAATTTAAGCTTATATCCATCGAGTGCTACTAACACATAACCACTCACACTCCTTGATGTACGTACATATGTACAAGTGTACGAGTATGTTTGCATACAAACATTAAATATGCAAATTTTTATATTGATTTATATTTAATCGCTTTTAAGTGCGCAGAGCGCCGCCACGAGCGCCAACTCACATAAATGTTTTGAAAGAGTGCACCAGATGATGCCATCAATGTGAATGAATGGCTGCAGTTGCCTCTGTCTTCTGTGGCATGTGTGGACTGCGTCTGTGTGTGAGTGTGTGTGTGTGTATGTGGAGAGTGTGTGTGTGAAATCATAAATAAAATGCATGCATAAAGAGTATATAAATATATAAGCCACCACCAACAACAACAACAACAACAGCAACAATGCAAACAGCTCAACATATAACAATACCAGCCACAACAAGTGCCATAAACAATATCAAAAAAAAACAACAAAAATTGGAATTCATCCGAGCGGTGACTGACTCGGGAATACCCTACATCCCAGAAAAGGGTTTGTTTTGAGACGTTCTTGGACGTATGGGGCAGTATCGACCAAAAGTCGGCAATTCTAATTCCAGTCTAATTCCACTGATTGACTGGCTGACTGACTGATAAGCTAAAGTTTGTGCTCTGTTTGAAGACAATTTAAGAAGGATATATGGAAAGTAATAAGAAACGATACTCACTGTTTTGTGTGATACTACTGTAACTAAAGAATAAGGTGACATTGCATTGATTTTCAAAAATCTTTATGTATTCATCCAAATCCTGACAAAGTACAACGGACTTGAATCTCCTCCATCGGTTTTTTGATTTTGTCGAAAGTTTTGTTGTTGTTAAAAGTCGCAAGGTACTAATTTGGGTAAATACAGTGGTTGTGGAACGATATGTGTTGAGTTTCTATAGAATTGGGAGTCGTTTCATTGTCATAATGCAAAATCTTGCCTCACTTCCGGCTCCTTTTGGCGAATAGCTTCACGAAAATTACGCATAATTCTAAAGTTACATTTTTTGATGGCTCTTTTTTTCGCATCATCATTTTTGAGCCATTTTGGCGTGGTTTTTTGTTCGATTGATCGCTTGGTTCACGATCGTAAGCATATATCCAAGTATCCCGTTTAGCAGCTTTTTAGAGCTTAGTATGACATGCAATCGACCAGCACAAAATGAGGATCATGGTATAAAATCACGCAGAGAGCTGAGCTCTTAAAGTCTGTATAAAGCATTTGTATGACTTCTGTAGATGTTTCGAAGGGAATAATGCAATTTTCAAACGATCCCGAAATCTTAGTCGGCGTGATCGACTTGTGACTTTGGCTTAGCACAGCTATTCAACAAATCGATGAAGCCCGAGAACCTCTGGGTGGGTACAGGGTATAAAAACAACAGCAACAATGGATTTAAAACGGAAAGGAAAGAGATGCTTGCACTCACACGCTCTCAGCCAAAGTCTGGCGCAACAATTTAAATTCGCGTAATACAACAAACACACACACACACACAGATTCACACACACACACACACACACAGATACAATATGGTGCATAGTTTGCTTCACTCGCTCTTGACGCTGGCGTTGTCATCGTCATTTAACATTTTGCCTTCAAGTCTTGTTGTCTGGCGCATCACTCACTCACTTAGTGCCGGCTTTCTGCTCTCTCTCTCTCTCTCTCTCTCCCTCTCTGAATGTATGTGTTGGCATGTGTGTGTGTGTGTGTGTGTGTGTAATACGCACTTTGCCACAAATTACATTGCTCCAGATGACGTCGACTAGAGGAGGACTAGAATGTGAAAGAGTACGCCAAACCATAGTTGATGAGCTATAAGCATTTGCATTGCATACTTAGCGGCGCCGGCTTTTTAACCTGTCGCCAAAATGAGCTGCAAATACACCGAAGTGAAGTCTTTTTTTTTTTTGCCATAGTTCTCTTGTTTTCTCTCTCTCTCTCTGTGTCTCTGCCTCTCTCACTGTATGTTTTTAACAACATAGGAGTATAAGTATGCACATCACTCATTTGTCCCGCGTGATATTGTTTATCTTACAATTGCCGCACTCCACAGATACTTTGGTTTCTGCTAAAGAGTTGCCTTGATATGGTTGGCGCTCGAGTTAAGCAGGTTGCAAGACCCCGCTGCTCTCTTCGCATACTTCTCTGCTCTACGCTCACACACAACTTTCAATGGTTTTTCTTTTGCTGTTGTTGTTGCTGTTGTGTTATGTCGCATTACTGTTATTTTAATGTGTTGGTAAATGTGACAAAATTAAGTTAACTGCCACATTTTCGCGCATGCGACAAAACTTTGTGACGCAGCTTTTGTCAACTTTTTTGCATGCGACGCGTTGCTACTCGCAACATATGCCCATGTACAGTCGCTTCAGCTCCATGTGGATGTTTGTACATATGTATGTATACATACATATGTATGTATGTACATAGCCGGTGCTCACAGTATGTATGTATTGTATGTGCACGGCACCGTAACTAAGTTTACTCTAAATGAATTTTGCGCGAAATGTCTGTCAGTCACTTTGAGAATTTGTATCTTTTTTTATTTTCGCCAATTTTACGACCAAATACCAAATTGCATTGCTATAGTCAAAACATAATTAAATCTTCAAAGCTTGAATAAAACAACTGATTAATTCCATTTTGCGATGTTTGTTATTTTGCGCTTGAATTTATCTAAACGCAAGAGACAGTTGCGTCATTTAACGAAAACTTATTAAATCAAGTTTTATTGTGCATTAACGATGGGTATTTGTTGGAATCCTATTTATTAATACATCAGCGAGTTATGTTCTGCAGATAATATGTCCCTATACAAATTATTCCTTGTGAGCCTAAAACAGTCGAAGCATCCCTACTCACTCCTCGAACTCCACAATATCACACTTGCGGTGGACTGGGTAGATTTTCTCCCGCTCAAAATCTCCTCAACTACAGATAGAAAAGAAACGTAACGTCCTCCTCCTCCTCTCTGAATGTCCATTGATGAAGAATGCTGTATTAGTGCAAATGTCATCTCTCTCTCATCACCGTTCGCATTTCGATCTTCTAAACTTACGTCAGCACTTTCAACTCACCACCAATTTCCTACTTTCCATACAAATTTCGATGGGAGCTATAGTCAAATATGACCAAATTTAAGTCCCTTTGACTAAAATACGCTTTAAAAACTGCGTGCGTAAATACTTTTAAGGTAGACATGTCTGTGGCATTATCAAATTCTTAGTCGGGATGTGTCTAACGCTTATCATAATCTCACTTAGCATCCTCCCTCTGTCCATTTATTTGTATAATCTACTTTGCTTATTAAGCAGTTCTCTTTAATTTTAATTTTGGAAGGACCGCAGATTTATTTACGCTTCAATTTGTATAGCCTAGCAAACTTGATGTGTGATATTTAGTATAATAGCCAGCAGATTGTTCTAAACATTGTATTACCTACATTGTAATGCTAATCCAATTTAATTGCTGCAATCTAAAACTAGTACAAATCCAAGCAAAAACAAAATTCTGGGCACCCATCATGCGCATAGAGAATAGCCCCTAATTATGGATTCTATTCAATCGGTTTGGATTCAATTTCTGGCTCCAATGCGTTTGTTTACCATAGAATATTGTGCAAATAAATGCATTAGATGCAAATATTTTGCAAAGTCAACAAGTCAATGGCCCGTGGCAAGTTGCAGGTGGCGTGTGGCATGTGGCAGATTAGCGAATTCACGCAACAGCTCATTTAAAACAATTCCACAATTGAATTCACATAAACGTCAACACTATGCGGGCACGCTGCGTATGCGCAATGTTTTGTTAAAAGATATTTGTTGTTACGTTGTTTATCCTCTAATTGATATTTTGCATGAAATTGTATCTGCAAAATGGCAAAGCCATACAAAAACGAATAAGAGAGTGAGTTCCATGGCAAATCTGCAACCGGAATCAATGGCATCCAACTAAGCGAACGTCAGATACATAGACAGACCCGTAAACCCTTTGGTGGCATTAGCTCTGTGCGCACTTTAGGGAGATTCATTTCGAAATTGTGGAATGGTTTACCATTGGACACTTTGATCTGCTGTCCTCATATGTGGCTGGCAATAAGCGTCCGAAGCAGCTCTCTGCGAGACTGTTTGAATGCGGTCATGGGTGTCTACACATATGTGTAAGTACATACCAGATACTTGTGCTCTATGTATCTATGGAGCAGTCACTAAGCAATATGCAGAGGAGTGGCTCCACTTAAGGAGTGCACATTATCGCCATACTGCTGCACTGATTGGTTGGTTACACACACATTGGCACATACCAGGATATTCGCATTAACAATTACGTTAAACAAGCCACAGCTTGTTGGCAACCTTTGAGTGGGAGGATATCGTTATCCGTTTGATGCACTTGCCATGGCATTCGCGAAACGGTTATTTCATCAAAATCGAACAATTAAACAATCAGTTAATTATTCAGGCATTTCAATCTAGTGTCTAGTGTCACTTCAATCAGTGCTGAACCATCCAATTGAAGCTGACATTCATGGAAGTCTCTCCTCTCCCACTGCGCTGATATAATCAATTCATAATTGATGAAGCATTATCTACCGTCAATACTGCGGCGTCCAAGCGTCCAAATTCGGCTACATGAACTAAACTAAACGCAATAAATAAAATTATTTTTTCAATTACAAGTTTTTTTTCTAAAATTTTATTTATAATATTTTATATTGATGTGGTAGAACTAACTCACTTTGCAAACCGAAGGTCGGTAGTTCGATTCTAAGGACGCTATTTGTCCAAGAATATTACTGTTAATTGAAGACAACGCCGTTCGGAGTCGGCTATAAATACTGCGAACAGCTATTAACTGAGATTCCCATGCCCCTCCCAGAGACGAGTGAGGGGGAATTATATATATACATTATATGTTGATACGTAAGAAAAGAGCATTACGTTTAGAAGTATTCTTTATCAATGCACTTTTGCATACACTTAAACCTTACTTACTTACTTAAAAGTAGGGAGTTAGGGAGATACTAAGGCAATCCGATTGAGAGGAGCAAAACCTACGCTAAATACAAAATTTGAGGACTCTACCTCATAATGCGGTTACTAATTGTCAATGGATATGCAAATTGTAAGTTTTTGACTCGATATAATTATATTTCATAGGCTCTAAAACCGAGGTGTCTTTAATATATATCAAAATTGTCCATGACTCTGATGTTCGGTCGTTCAAACCTTAAAAATGCAGGCCTAAATTCAGCCATGAAAAGGAATCCAATGCTCATGGCTTTGTAGGAAGAAGAAGATTTATATTTTTATCTCCTTCTCTTGACAGACAATAAAAGCTAAAAACAAAAAGCAAAGAGAAATAAAAAAAGTCAATTGAATATTCCTTGCACTTCTCTTGAGACCTTAAAAAGGTCTGAAGCAAAAATGCATTTTACACTACCATACATAATTCTCTAATTGAAATGCATGAGTGAAAATCAAAGCCTATTTATAGTGCAAATCTTATGAAATTCATGGAATAATCATACCACAATTTAAGGCATGCGACCCTAAGAACACTTTTTACATTAATCTAAATTTCTTCTCTGCAGACCAAGAAGAGTTGATCACAATGATTGATTCTAAAAAACGTGGTGTAGTCGAGGCGGTGCCCGACAGTGGAATACCCTGTACCTTTTGTCTCGAAAAAATTTGTTCTTTTCAATTGGAATTAATTTTGTTTGTGAAATTCGATATTTAAACCTATAAGTTCCCTAAAGTTTTACCGATTTTGAGTAAAGCTCCGTCAAAGAAGTTATTTAAAGTATATGGGGTAAGTCTCAAGTTGATATGTTGAGGTATGTTGTTGATATGGAGTGGTAGAAAACACGGTAAATCGATTGCAGAGGGTGTCTGCATGGATAAAATTTGGATGTGGATTTGTTCATTAAAGCCACATAAATTACAAGGGGAGGTGGAATTTGTATATTTTGGACTATAACTTTTGTTCTATTTGTCCGAATTTGTTAATTTTTGACACACAATTTTAGATGAAAATATTAAACAGTATGGCCGAAAACCACGAAAATCTAACTCGGGGGATTGGGGAAAGATATTGGCATGATTCGCAATCAGATATGGAATCACATATAGATGGAAGCAATCGATCCAAGAACTGTAGGGAATTAGTGCTTGACTTTACATTAGTATTGGTGTTTGCGTTTGTGTGCGTAGCTATTTCTGAAGTTTTCTTTTATGAAATAACAAAATTTGATATGAAAATGATATACCCTTTCCTCGCTATACGGCCGTTCTTCAATTAAGGTACGTTTTCGATTTATGGCCTTAAATGTTTCGCTATTCCTTTTTTTCAATATCGATATATCTACGTGATGCCAATTTTGAACCTGGTATGGAAAAATAAATGGCCAGAATGTGTAAAAAGTACTCCCTTCCTGAAATTAGACAAACCATTTTGGATCAAGCACATGATCTCGGCTTTGAAGTTTGAACGAACGTAATGTGCTTGAAGCTGGTAGGGATTCAGTTGCAAGCAGAACCGGAATCTGATTAAAAGACAGAGGCTATTGTATCCAAACAGCTAATAGACAACAAGAAATAGTTAAGAAGTCAACCGATTCTGATCAAACTTGGTACAGTGCCTGGGTAATCTAAAACACATCGAATTTTGTATAAAAATAGTTTTTTGGTCGATTTTTACTAAAACTTTAAAAAATCAGTCAATTTTTATCATAAAAAGACGATACTATACAGAAATCGCATCTACATATCACGACCAATAACAATATACGTAAAACTCTTTTCAAAATTGCATTTAGTACCATAAGGATTGGCAAGGCGCAAAGTATAAAAGTGATCCTCGTTACTAACATAGTGCATAAGCGGCTATAAAAATAAATAAATAAAATTAAAAGGAGAGGATATGGAGTTTAGAAAATATTTGGGGAGGAAGGTGACGTGGCAGACGAAAAATTAAAAGACTCAATTCGGCTGCTCAATTTGCTTCTTTTAGATTTTATAGTTCCACATCTTATGTGAAATACCTTTAGTACTAAAGTCTTTAATTTTAAACGAATACGGGGTCACCTAAAAATAGCAAAATGAATTTATATCAATTTTAATTCGATCAATAGTTTAGAAATGGAATAATACTGAGATGTGGTATATTGAACATCGATACGGATAGTTCTCGCCAGAACTCGTCGGTCAATAAAATTATTCTGGACGATCGCATTATAAACACAAAAAGGTTGGATAAGGCTGAAAGAAGAGATAATCACTGAATCAAACTTATGTTACGGTGACCTTGGTTATTACTTAATTGGTAATAAAAATAAAAAATAAAGTAGACAAAAAAATAAATAATTAAAAAAAAAAATATTAATTCGATGTTAAAGAAGAAATTCTTTTTAATTTGATTTACATTCCTAAGAACTTCTCTTATTACAAAAGTATCACGAAAGAATCGCAAATTTTAATCTTCGAGTATTTTGGCTTCGAAAAGTGAAAGGGAAGCAGTTTTGCTTTTTTTTCCACTGCTGCTGTTCCTTTTTGTAGCCTCAACTGATTGGTTTAAAATGGCTGCCGATGAGCTTTTGTAGCAACTTTCAATTTTTGTTTCCCAATGGAAAAATGTTACCATTCCTTTGCCATCTAGAAATCAATTTGTGAACCATTTGAGCCATTTCTACGCCGCTTTGTGCAATTGACGTGTCAGTAATTAAGCCCAGCTAGCACACAGTTTCGATATAAAAACAAAAATGGGATACAATCGAGACGTTGCTCGACGGCTTGATACCCTGTACCCTACGGACAAAAAAGTTCCTTTCCAAAGGTAAATGGGTTTGTTTGCTTTATTTTTGACACACATTATGCACATAACCAGGACGAATTAATGATGATGGGTCTCTGGCTTAACAGTTCAAGGGAGAGACGAGCATGGCTCAATTGGTATCTGAGATTATTTATATAGAATAATCAGAATAATATGTTACTTGTATTGCTCAAAATCTAGTATACACCCTTGTCTCTATAGGGGAACAGGAAAACTAACGTATTGCTGAAAGAGATATGGACTCATAATGAAAAATGAAAATAATTCTATATATTGTACAAAAAAGGCGTTGGGAAAAATCTCTTCCGCAAAGTTAATTTCCTTGTTTATTTAAATTTCAAAGCCATGCCAAACTACAAAGCAAAATATGTTCCACACTCTGCCACAAGGTGTTGCTGGCTTTGGACTATTTTTGTTGTAGACTCTTCCGATGTTCCGATGTACTGATGCGTGACATAAAAGTGGATTAAATTTCGTTTAAAATGTAAATGGAAAAGGGAACTTTGACAAGCGAATAAGTAAAAAAAAGAAGAAGAAAAAAAACACGAAGACGAAGACGAAGAAAAAGTGAATTATAGCCAAATGGCATTTGGCGAAGAAACATCAAAAACTAAACAAACACCTCATCAAAACATCAAAGACTACCATTTTGTAGCGTCCTTAGTATATGGCCAAGTAGAGTAAGGTGGCCGCAAATTGGGTTAGCGCCACGTGAAGCAACCAGCAGGATAAAATAAAATTTAACTAGGAAAAAAAAATAAAAATGCGTAAAAGATTTTCTTTTGGAGTTCGTATAAAATAAAATCAAGCATTTTACACCTTATCAATTTTGTTAGATTATCAAAAGTAAAGTGACGACGGCGATGATGATGATGTCAACAATAGCGCCAAAGCCACCCCCTGCAGGATAAACTGAAAACCGAAACCTCTTCAATTGCATCATCAGCTTGTGCTTTTGGTGCTGCGTGATGCCTGATGGCTGGTGGCTGGTGGCACCCATCGTGCCGTGGTGGTGACATGGCCTGCTTCTGATGCCGTCGGTCTTTGGTGTCATTAAGGAAGTCAAAAACTTAGACCCCCAAAATGGAGTGGCGTGGGTGGGGGGGCAGATTGCTTGCTGGCTCTTCGAGTGACAGCAGCGCTGACATTTATTTTGATTTCGGCTGGAGTTTGAGTGCACTACCTAACCAACCAACCAACCAACCCACCATGGAACTGCAGGATATTGGCATTGGAGGTATGAGTGCGTGTCGTTTATTTTTTGGGTTGGCAGAGATGCTGATGGCGCTGGTGATGATGCGACACTTGCCACATGGCTCCCCTTCCGAATGAGAAAGGTAAGCCAACGCTGATGCTAATGTGCAAGACTGTTGCGAGGGGAGGATTGTCAACACTTATTCAGTTCTTTGTGCAGAGTAAGTTTTGGCTTTTGTTGTTGCCAACGCATAAAAGCCACTAAATTGAATTTTATGATCCAACTTTGATGTGCGTTTATTAATGGCCGGGGGGACAGCAGGGCTTTCAGGGCTACTCAACCCGCTAATGGTTGTTGCCCAAAGCATGAGCCAGCCAAATTTACAACTCATACTTAACAAATGGCAACCGGGCCCAAGTCTAGTCAAATCTTTGGAAAGATATTTGCAAACCGCACGTTGGCATTGCACCTAAATTCCAACAACTGAGCACAAATTCCCGCTGTCAGGTATTTGAAAACACGGACAACAGCCGTTTGCAGCCCTCGTCCAAGCGAACGGAACGGACCAAGGCAATTGCAACATTTGCCACAGTGGCATGCGAATTCAATGAAATATTGTTTCACAAATATCTGGTCAGCCAGCTCGAAAATGTTTTTATGGAAAAGTTACGCTCTTAAAATACCATGGCACAGCAAGCTGACCAGCGTGGCTGACTGGCTGTTCAGAAATTTCTAGCCATTTCGTAAGGAATGAACAGGAAGATCTCCTCCAGCTAAGTGTGGCTCCCATACAGGGGTCAGACGTGTTGCATAAAATTCCAGGCATAACTTGTAGCCAACACTTGAGCGACGATACAACGCGATGACCGACCGACCATCAACATATGCAAAAAACATGTAAAGCATGGAAAAAGGGAGTCGTATAGCTCTGGTTACCATAAAAAATGGAAATAAAATGGCCCGAAGCAAAAAAGTCAAGTCACTAAATTGTGCGCTCTTAAAAGTGTCCGGCAACACATACGAAAATATATACGAGGACCACTATTTATATTTTGTGCCTTGGCAATACCCGTACTATTGATACCACATGAAACTTGGCACTGCCATTGAAAAGTTTCACGTATTCAAAATGTTTTGGCCGAGAGCTTTTTATATCGAATTGTTTAAATACCTTAAATATTTTGTTTTACTAGAAAAAAATTGTACCGTAATGTTGGACTATTGGGGTCTGCCACGAAGTACCAAATTCCAAAAAGTGCGTACGTTAAGTCGTGCGCGGTATATTGTTTAAGAACACCAAAACCCATTTGATTGCCGTCGTGAACAGCCAAAAACAGACGAAGTTCTTTTGACTGACAGTTCCTATACTTTTAAAAACGAATTTTGTTAAAAAAAATGTTTTTTTTGACCGATATGTCCAATGGTAGCTTTATGATATAGTCGAGTGATTCTGATTAAATTTGAAATAGTGCTTGGATAGTCTTATGCCAAATTTGGTTACGATATCTTCACATACAAACGAAATATCCATCTCAGCCATTTATTTTTTTTCGAGGTCCAATAGGCTCCATTAGGGGTGATTTAAGGGAAAATATATATACCATTGTACCATCCGATGCAGGGTATAAAAAGTTGTTCACTTCAAATCAAAACCAGTCAAGTAGGTAACCGCTTAACTGTCAATTTTTAATGGACCGATGTGTTAGTGGTATAAAAAAACAACACCCGATAAAGAATACGATCATTGCGAGCGACATCGACGCAAACTCAATGTCCATAAATCTTATTCAGTTGATCCAGAACTTTTTCGACCATGATCAGCTTTATGATACGACAGCGCCAAGATAGGATAACAAGAGAAGTACCTATAAAATCCCTTTTAGGAATTGCTAGCCACGTATTAGACGCATGTACAACAGCTGTCTCCCTTATAAGTGAATGGCTGATGGAATATTTATTTTATCTATCACGGTATCGAGTTGCTTTCGCTGTGTATGCGATGCTGAAGAAGATGGAGAGCACACCTGACCGATAGCGACGGCCACTCTGCGCAGCTGCATGCCAAAACCCGAGCCGCCCCATTCTGGGTCTTCCAAACTTTGCTTAATTGCCTCAAAAATTTTTGTATTGGGCCTCACATGATCCTCTTTTAGATGTTGTTACTGATGGCAAGTTACAAAAATACTCCGGATTGCCTCCAATCAAGATTGAAAAATGTTTAGGATACATTTTGGACTTCGCATCACTTCGAATATTTGAGCGGTCATTACGCAAATGCTTAACATCTTAAAATCGAAGACCAGCTTTCACAAGTCAACAGAGAAGTGAGCATTAAGCTTTTTTTCCCCGTAACAATGTACTTCGCAAACGAATTGTTGCGGTTCAAGGATAGAGGCTATATCTCGATCATTGCTTTTTGGAAATGTTTATACAACTGTAAAAATTTGGAACGAGATCAACGCTGAACATATGTATAAACTTAATTAACTTTTTTTTTCAATTTAAAATCTTCAGTCAGTCCAATTTCTGAAAGAAACTTAATTACGATATATTTCTAAGTCAAACATAGAAGGACAAAACCAGCGTTAAATGTAATAACAGCAGTTCAGAGTCCCCTTCAAAAATGAGCCATTTTACAAGACGATATTTCTCTCAGACACCTAACATGAAGGGTTTTCTAACTTCATATTCGGATTTATCGAGAACAAAAACTTATAGTAAACCCAAAAATCTACATTTTATGGAGTCGCAAATTCATGAAACTAGGGTTCTCCGATGGGCCGAATGAAAAAAGAGGACAATCCACAATCACCAATTACAAACGGTGTCTTAGGTCTTTTAATTATACGAATTAACAATTTAAAACGTATAAAAACTTAGCTACTAGTGACATATTTGTCTAAACCCCCAATTTTTTTCAACAAGTCATCACTTATCAGTCCATTGAAATTCAATGAGCAAAAAAATGCCTTCAACTGTTGCATTGGAAGCAGGAATTAGGAATTTTTTTTATATTTCACTATAAGATGGAACATTTTCAGTTGCTGCGAAAAGCGAATAGATTTAATCGTTGCTTGACTGGTAAAAAAATGTAAAGTCCTCTTTTTTGTAGCTCAAAAACTCATTCACATTCAAGATTTTATCAAAAAGTAGAGAGCTATTAACGATCATATTTTTTTTCATTAAATAAAAAACAGTTTTCTTGACAAGACTTGAATTTGCAACAACGAGGTGTATTAAATTTTGCGTTTCGGTAACGATACTCTGAAGAAAACAGACAAACGATTAAGAGTGGCCGTGAGTCCTTCAACGATCGACGAAAACATCAAGACCACAAAAAAATTGATACCCGTAAACAGCAAATTGAACATTAGAGAATTGGCGGCGGAGTAAGGAATTACTTTTGGATCCATTCAAGGCATTTTGGGTAAACAGTTGGATCCCAGACATGTCGCTGCAAAGCTGATACCGAAATACATACAAAAAATAAAAGGACGGCGCAAAAGACATGATTTCCAGCATTACTTGGGTAAAAACGGAATGAATACCGCCCAACAACCACTGAACTCACCTGATTTTACTCCCTGAGAGTTTTTTCTATTTGGTCGATTCAAAAAACCGATCCGTGGAACTTGTAATAATATATATATATATGATAGTACCTGATATGCAAACCCACTACAAAAAATGTTTCGAGGATTGCAATCGAAAAGAAGTTCTGTAAGTCCTCTTTACCGATCGACCGATTTGATGAACAATCTTGTATTTTGGGATTTTTTAATAAAGGGAAATTTTTGATTTAGGTGGTACATATAAAGTATGACTAAAAATATCGTAAACGTAAAGTCGGTCGCGGATGACTTTGGGATACCCTGTACCATTAGCTTGCAATAAAATCCGGTTCTTTCACAACAAACCAAAAACAGAAGAATTTTTTAACAACAATTTTTTTTTACCGATTGTTCTTATGGGAGCTATATGATTTAGTCAACCGATTTCGATCAAATTTGATACAGTGCTTTAATACATTAAAAAATATCTGAATGCCGAATTTAGTTCAAATATCTTAACAAGCAGACGAAACAAAAAAAAACGTTTTTTTGGACCGATTGGTCCTATGGGAGCCATATGATATAGTCAACCGATTTTAATCAAATTTAGTACAGTGTTAACTATAAAAATCTTATGAACAAACGAATTATCCATCTAAAACCTTTTTTTTGTCGAGGTCGTCTCAAACACCCACATGGGAGCTATATAATTTATCGCCGATATCAAAAAAATAAAATAAACTTGTCTCCTATGGAATAATATGGGATCTAATGTAAAAGTTTGGTTACTCTAGCTCTTACCATCTCTGAGATCTAGGCGTTCAAATGGACAGATGGACAGACGGACGGAAAGACGGACATGGGTATATCGACTTCTCTATTCACCCTGATCATATTTTAGGTAACTTTGGGGTGTCTCCGACGTCTCCTTCTATATGTTACATACATTTTCTTTTCTTCTTTTACCCTTTGTACCATACGGTATAAAAACAAAAAAACTTCAGAAAAAATGGTCACAAAGAAATTAATTGTAATTTTAGTAGGACGCTCTTGGGACAGAAAATGTGATTTAAAATTCACTTAAATTTTGGTAAAAGATATGAAAATATGGTTGACAAAAGTTTATTGGTCTAATCGAGCAAAAAAAGGGTAAATCTTCGCTTAAAAGCGGGTACACGAAACCCCACAATTTTTCAAGGCCCAGAAATCTATCAGTCAGATACGAAGCCATGTTCCACAAATCTATTCAAGTATTCCTTAGAGCAAAAGGTCTGTCTCGCACAGGCTGGCCACTCGGATTGATAGAAACTGTGCAGCGTCAGGATTTCGGTCCATTTTTTTATTTTTGGCTATTTTATGTAGCTTTTTTTTGAAAATTTTCAATTTTGTAACTTCTGACATGGCTTGATTGCCGATGCGAACACAGAGGGGTTGCAGTGCCCCTGCTTGTGTCTTTATATGGATGATTGGATGTATGGATAGATGGGTGCATGGGTGTATGGACTTGTGGGTGTGGCTGGGCGGCTGTAATTGATTAATGGGCCCGATGCGCGACGCGTAACTTATGTCAGCCTGCATGTTTACAGCGTTGTGGCCCAAAAGGTGGTGGGGATGGAGGGCAAAGCAATCAATTGGTCGGCATTGAGTTATGGTTGCAAATCAAATACTAAGCAGCAGGGTCGACAGGGTCGATAGTGTTGCATGGTGGTTGGTTGTATGGTCGATTCCACCAGTGGAAGCATCTGGACAATAAAGGCCTCAACGGCGGCGGTTGCACCAAATTGCTTAAAAAAGGTGAAAGTGCAACTCCAATTGCCATGGTTAGAATATATTTGTACTTTCCCCGGAGTAGCAAATACTTTTTGAAGTGCCTTGATAAATATTTTCAAATTGCTTTTAATCTAGACAAAAATTTAACTCTACCTTCGCAGACTGTGCCGCTTAGGCCTTATCGAACATAATATATAGACAAAAAAAAAGGAAAGAGTAAAAAGTATATACGAGAATATACAACATCGTAATTTATTGACATACTTACGTTAAATTATGACTCCCCTGGGAGAAACCATTTCTGTTCTTTTTTTAACTGGGGAAGCTGCAGGTGTTGGGCTTGGCAAGTCCTTAAAATCAGTTAACCGCGAAAGTTTTCAACTTTTTGTGTTGCCTCTGAGCCTTCGGAATGGACGGGAAGGAGTGCGTGGAAATTCGAGTGAAATCAAAGTTTGACTCTATTCAAATAAAAGCCAACAATACGTAAGAGAGTTGCAACTGTTGCGTTCCGATACCGGCTGGAGCTCTGTTCCAGTTGGGGGCGGCACAGCCAGGCACATCGGTATAAATCAGCAATGTCAAACTTTTTTTTTCATTTGAATTTTTTGTGCCTTCGTTGGCTGCGCCAGATAAACTTTTTGGATATCAGAAAGCACTACTTCTATAAACATCTTTTATATTTTTTGCTTCTTGGGTTGCGTAAATTGTAGCCCAATTTTAAGTGCATTTACAAATCCCTAGCGGGCTATTGTGTCAAAGAGATATTGTTGAGCTGCGATTGTCTTGTCTTAATGAACATACCGCCAACTTTTGTTAGCTCGTTGATATGATTTTATACAATCAGTTTACTCCTGCTTTTGATTGCAATGAAATGATGAAAATGTTAACCTATGTCCCTCGCAACAGTTTCTTAAACTTTTCGACTTCGAAAAAAAAAATGTCACACTTTTTCCAACAATCGGCTGGTATCTCACAAATAATAGGAGTTATGTTGTCTTCCAAGGCGGCTGTAGTTGTTCGCTTGTTTGTATAGACAAGTAACTTTACATATCCCCACAAAAAAAAAATCGAGCGGTGACAAATCGCACGATCTCACTGTATCACAGTTCATCTCACAATATGCTCGTTGTTTCGACTTCTGTTTGGCATGTCGCGCCATCTTGTTGAAGCCACACATCGACCAGGTGTAGCACTTCCATTTTTGCAAATCATCGAAGGTAGCGAGCTCCATTGACCGTAAAGTTGTTGTCATCAACGTCATTCAAGAAGTGCTGTCCAATGATGGCCCATAGACCATACCAAACAGTACATCGGTTGGTAGCTTTTCATTCCGAATACATGAATTCCACTTATTGACGTAGCCATTCAGCCAGAAGTGCACTTAACCGCTGAAGACAATTCTTCGATAGATCTTCCAAAGATCATTTACCGAATATGCGGCGTTATGGCAGGTCGCCAGGCTTCAGATCTTGCTCCATTTGTGCCTGCATGGATTTAAACCAAGATCGTTGCGTAAGATGTTCCATGTGGTCAAATAACACATACCCAACTGCTGCGAACCAGCCGAATAGACATTTCACGATCTTATATTTTCTCACGGTTAGCAACAATCTATTCAGTTCGCGCTCTACGTAGACGATTTGTTGGTTTAAGGTCCAATTAAGTAAAATTGGTTCGAAATTTGGTTACAAGTACTGAATAGCCTGCTCAGAAGGCCGATTATGACGATAGTAAAATGGAAGCAGGGCTCTAAACTGATTGTTTACTGGGTGGGATAGTCTTTCCATGATGAAATGGAAATGCTGAGTATTTTTGACGTTGAAGTATTTCATGAGTCACGCGTGAGCTGTCAGAAAATCAGGTTGAAAAAACAAATAGCAAGAAAAATATCATTTCTTATCATTACTTTTTTTGTTTAAATTTACAGATCATAAAAGATGGGGGACGATAAAGTCCTCTTCCAACACATTCCAAAAAGTTATTTACCTGTCAAATTTGGTTAGGGTGTTTTTATATACTACCAAAAACGTTTTTTCGAATGGTTTGGTACAGCGCTTGGCATCTATAAAAACTTCCGAATGCTAAATTTTGTTATCATATCTTCATAAACCAACGAATTATCCATTTAAAACTTTTTGTTTTTTTCGAGGGCATCTGAAACATCCTAATCATACTTTGTAAATTTGGGGGTGTCCGGCGACTCCTTCTGTATGTTACACACATTTTCGGCTTGCACAAACTGAATATACGGCGGTAACTGGGGGGGAATATATTTTTTCCGATTCGTTATAATTCCTTTTGCAATAAAACATTTGGATTCAAGCCACATGAGAAATTAGGCTCGGTGAAATTGGGTGCACCAAAATTTGGTTTTAAAACGAATCCAAATAAATTGTTACTGTTCATTTTCCGATTTACGGCCGATTAAAATAGTTGTGAAAACTCTTTATTGTTTCATTTCCTTCGTTATAAGAATGAATGCTTATTTAAGCTTAAAATATTTAGGTAACTCATTTTCAAATCGACTTGGGTTTTCCATTTTAACGTTTGCAAGATATTCTTAATAAAGGAAAAATAAAAGGTATAACTCAAAATGACTGCAGTTGTGGGCATCAAAATAAATATGAAAAACTTTTGGCTGCCATCTGTGATTTCCCCATTTTCATATTGCCGCTTTTCTAATTAGAAACTGGCCAAAAAAAAGTACGATTTTAATGATTCCACGATCCGGGTAATATAGATTCCATTGTTATGCAAAACAAATATCAGGTTACGTATTGGCACCGAATTCTGTAAAAAAAAGTTAAAAAAATTAAATCTTACAAATTATTATTTTGAATCAATCGGTACGGTGCCCTTAAATGAAAAACTTTTTTTGTAATGAGAGCCAAGATTTGATATTATAGTATCTTTTGCACTTATTATTTAATTCAAATCATTTCCGCAGCATGAAAACAGAGTGGGTCCGAAAAGAGAGAGAGAGAGCGAGAGAATGATTTTGCTTCATAACTAACCAAATCAATGCTGGCCATCACAAGCCATCTTAGAGAGCAACGGTTTTTGTAAGTCTAAACCTTAAAATTCTTTCTAGAGCTCTTCTAAATTATACCCCGTTTCAATATATTCATAACTCTTAAAATATCGGAAATATTCGCATAAACAGAAGTAAACCACGAAATTCTCTTACGGTGGGAAGGGGCCAGATGAGCACATCTTTTGTTAAAATTTCATCTCCATAGCTCTTATAGTCTCAGAGATCCTTTTACTCATACGGACTCAGACAGACAGATAGACATGGCTATATCGCTTATGAGGCGCGCCACACCTCCATTTGAACCATCATTTGTTGGATTCGTTTCCGCCACGAAGTATTAAAATATTGGAACAATTCACATTAAAAGACGTGATCAAACCACACAGAAAATACAGAAATCGAAATGTAAACACAAATATACAGGGGTGCCACAGAAAACCAATTCGATTTCAATTCCAATTCTTGGTGCCACAGACATGGCTAAAAAGGGATTTAAAAAAACCAATTCGATTCAATTTCGATACAACTCCAATTCTTGGTGCCACATACATGACTATGAGCTGTTTTAAAACCGTTGTTAGCCATGTCTGTGGCACCAAGAATTGCAATTGCATCGAAATTGAATCGAATTGGTTTTCTGTGGCACCCTGA
>JBAMAX010003666.1:0-72331 GCA_037043745.1 Chymomyza amoena | reverse complement strand
TGTACAAAGCATACGTATATATATATGTTCATCATGTCGGTCAATTTTTTTCGGTATAAAGACTGTCAGGGATTTTGATTCTGTTATGGGTCTAAAATGAACTCGCCCACTTTTTCAAAATATTTAAAAATTGACCAAAATATTCTACGTTAAAAAAGTTTCCTTCAAGTTAATCAAAAAAATTATCGTCAATTGACTTTAACTTTAATGCAAACTTTATAAAAAATTACTTAGGAATTTATAATAAAAAAAATTATTTATGTGAAAGAAAATGAAGACTGACTACAGGAATGATCCCGTGAAATAAAAAAAAAAATACTTAAAAATTTTTAATAAAATAATTGCTAATTAAGTTTATAATTACAAGTTATTAATATAAAAAATTTCTTAGGAATTTTTTCATACAACATTTTGAAACAGAAAAAAAAATTTAGTCAAAGCCCACGGCTTGAACTTTCATTAAAAACAAGTTCATATAAAACCAAAACGAAATCGATTTGTACAAATTTTTCTTAATTAAACCACAACTCAATAGATTTTCTCAATGCGAAAAGTTTTAATTTTTTTTTTTATTCTGTTTATGTATAAGCCCACAAAACTTTCATCCATACATTAATCTGAACTCTCTGTGACATTGAACCAAGGCTTAAGAGAATATAATATTATTAATAAAACAATAAAACAATTAAATTACACTTAAATGAATTTGTTTGTTTAAGGAAATATGTTGCTCATAAAATTTGTACTTGAGCAAAGAGCGTCGGCCGATGCCATCGCGATCGCCTTTATAAGAAAAGTTTTTGTATCTTGCAGATACATATTGAAAACTTTAATTGATTAATGGCCGCCAAGTCCAAATGAAATGCTGCTGGGGTGTTACATTACTACCTACATTATTCTGCTTTATAATTATACTTTATTGCCGCCTAAGCATCGACTGAACCTTGATCTTGAATGTATCTCAATCTTTATTGCAGGTTACATAGCCACTGAGAAATGTAAACAAGGGCAAAGAAGCACAAAAACAAACGCTCAATAAAACCTTCAAAGCAACTCAAAAAAGAGTCTCAAACTTTCCAACACTTGAAAGTCAACAAAATGTTTGCCACCATCTCGAAATTGTTGACACTTTGCGCTCTGGCGCATTCTATAAACGCCTATGCTCTGCAGGAACAGGAAGTGCCCGCATCCGCGCCCAGCTTTGCCGCCCAAAAGTATCTGATAGTGCGTGGTGAAGCGCCTGCCGCGGCTGCCTCCTCCAAGGAGCATTTGGACTTTAATGATGCAGCCACCATGCTGCTACAGGCTTACAAGTCACAACAGTTGGCCGCCAAGGAACAACTGGAATCATGCAGCGCACCCAAGCACAAGGCTACCTTCTCTGGCTATGACTACTTTGTGCTGCTGTCCATGTTGGTCATCTCTTTGGGTATTGGCATCTTTTATGGCTTCTTCCAGAAAGGCGGCACTTCCTCCGATGAGTTTTTGCTGGGCTCTGAAATGAGCATCTTTCCGGTTACTCTCAGTCTAACCACCAGCTTTATAACCGCCATTGAGCTGCTGGGTAATCCATCAGAGATGTACTTCCAGGGCACACAATTTGTGCTGATTGTTATACCCATGGTATTTGTTATACCCGTGGCTGTGAAAATCTTCTATCCTATTTATTTTAAAATGGAGCTGACCAGCTGCTATGAATATCTGGGCATACGTTTTGGCAAGGAGATTAGGATTTTGGGTGCACTGCTCTATGTGATACAGGTAAAATACTCTATAAGCCAAGTAGCTTCAAAAACTTTATACAATTTGTATCTTCTAGATGTGCTTCTATACTGCTGTGGCTGTGCTGGCTCCTGCCATAGCTTTATCCAAGGCTACAGGCTTAGACACCAAGATTGCTGTAGTGCTGATCTATGTTGTTTGTGTGTTCTACTCGTCACAGGGCGGCATGAAGGCTGTGGTCATTGCGGACTCGTTTCAGGTAGGTTTAGGGACTAAAATGGCCTGAACCCTTACAATAACCTGGTTTATCTTATCCTACAGGCTGCTGTTCTAGCCGTCTCCCTGGTTTTGATAGTCGGTTTGGGCTGCTTTTATAGCGGCAATCCCATAAAGGTCTTTCAAACCGCCGCCGAACGCGGTCGCTTGGAATTCTTCAAGTAAGTTGTTACTATATTGCTTACTGTACCCGTGCTCATTTCCCTTCTCTTACAGCTTTGATGCTAATCCTACAACCCGTCACACCGTCTGGTCTGTGGTCATTGGTGGCTTCTTTTACTGGACCTCACTCTTCTGCACCAATCAGGCTTCTGTGCAGAAATGCATGTCGCTAAAATCCCTGCGTCTGGCCAAGATTGCCCTGGGCTTTGCCATTATTGGACTGATTGTAGTCTTCCTGCTTAACTTTTATACTGGCCTTATGGTCTACAATCATTATGCCGACTGTGATCCCTTGACAGTGGGTCGCATTTCAGCCACGGATCAGCTATTGCCCTTCTATGTTATCACTACCTATGAGCATATTTATAGCGTCGCCGGCATCTTTGTAGCAGGCATTTTTGCAGCCAGCTTGGGGTAGGTTAAAACTCCTAATCTTTTCTAGCACATACTTACTTAAACTGTTGCCTGCTTATTTACAGCACTGTTGCTTCGGCTCTGAACTCTTTGTCGGCTGTTACCTGTGAGGATCTGCTGGTCAATGGCATGAACATCAAAATCTCGCCCGACAAAGGCGCCACCTATGCTAAATGGATGTCGCTGGGCTTTGGCATATTCTCCTTTGGTTTGGTTTTCATTGTGGAGCACTTGGGTGGCGTGCTGCAGGCTACACTCACACTTAATGGACTTATAGGCGGCGTTACCTTGGGTCTGTTTGTTTTGGGCATTGCCTGCAAGCAGGCCAACACCAAAGGTGCCTTCTATGGTGGCTTGCTGTCGCTGGCACTGGTCATCTTTGTAGGCGTGGTAGCACAAATAGCTAATCTGGAAACAGCTCAATTACCCGTCGCCGTGGACAAATGCGACTGCAGCTTTAATGTGACGGCGATGGCGACGGAATTGTTGACCGAGAGTTTGGCTGTACAGCGTGCGGAACCCAGCGGATTTACGTAAGTGCACAATTAAACCCTAAGGAGCTCTTTTTTCATAAATCCTTTTTTCCCAAACAGCTCCTGGGCCATCTTTCGCCTGAGCTATATGTGGTATAGCATGATTGGCTGTTTGCTGACAGTTTTTCTGGGGTGGCTGATTTCGCTCATTATCGATGCCATACAACGCCGCAATGTTTTGAAAATCAACGCCAAGGGTATTGATAATCCCGCCGTCTCCGTAGAGGTCTTCAAAAGTGATGCATTTGCTCCAGCTACCGCTCCGGCTGCAACGGAAACCAAAGAGACCAAAGCCGCAGAATTGGCTGGTCATGTGAATCATGCCATACGCATAGATGATGAGTGAAGATTAGACTTAGGATTTACAAATTCCTAACTATATACTACACTAACTGTAACCTCCATGTACAAAGTTGTTTCTAGTTTATAGTCTAAAACAAACAAAAAACAAAAATTTAACGAGTCGCACACTTAACTTTATAATTTAGTTGAAAGAGTGATACTTGCATATAGTTTATAAGGTATAAAAGTTGGCTCAAACGCTTCTTGACCAACGCTGACAGTATTTTATATAAATTTACTAATTTAAGCAGCAGCCGGATGTTGGCAGCGACGTAAGCGGTGTATGAATTTAAATTTAGTCATAGATTAGTGACATGTCCTGTGTAAATGTGTCGAAAGAGTGTAAATAAAAATAACTATAGTAAACAAAAGTGAAAAAATATAAAAACTAAAATTGTGTATATGGGTCTTAAATGAATATAGAACACTACTGGAAATGAATTTTCCCAACAAAATCACATTCGGCTTGTGGATTTTGAAAATCCATTTAAAAGATGTTTAAAACAATCATGTTATCTAACGTAACGATGATAAATAAAAAAGTAATCTTAACTTATAAATGAATAATACTTTCTAAAATAGTTAAACATTAAAAAAAATAATAATTATAAAGGAATTCTAAATACAAAAACTTGTAACCATTTTTTGCTTCCATTGCTTTTGGTTTGTGTATAAGCTAAATATAATTACTTATCGTCACCTTAGTCGATACTCGAACACTGCTTAAAAATTCCCTTTTAGAATTCGCCATCAGGTTTAAGTTTACACTAAACGGTTAGTGCTGTAAAAATCCCATAGCAAGAATGGCTGTGTATTGCAAAAATTTTGTACCCGTTAAAAAATATGTAAAAGGACTACGATCGGAAAAGGAATTTCGATACCTCACAGCTCTATACAAAACAGACAAAGAATTCCATTCTAGGGTTTCTTTAATTAAAATACTCCGTAGCGATCCTACCCAAATTTTTTTTCGTCAAAACGATAGCTCTAACTTAATGGTATAATAGGATTGATATGGTAATACGAGGGCAGTTTCACAAGTCATGACAACACGGCTTCTCTTAACTGCCACCTGTTAATAGACTTCTATAAAGGTATGTAAAGGTGGCTAAGATTGCATTTTTTGTATGGGTATTTCGACCAGATGCAGATCAAGGATTTGATCTAGGGAGATTAATTATTTGGAAGGTATAAACATAATTGCTAAAACCTGGAAAAAAATTTGGAAGCAAATTCGAAAAAAATTTCTTCTACCTTCATTCTGTCTTTTATTCGTAAAAACAGAGACTTATTAAACTACCGTGGAATTATTATTATTATTCTGACACAATAATTTACTTTGCTATCTATTTAAGTATTCATTTTTATTTTCATCAGGTTACAAGCTAAGTTATTCAAAGAAAGGATTTAATAATATTGTTGCATTATGAAGAGTCAAACAAGACTTTGGCTCAGTAGGAAAATAGCCAGAGTTCTAGCGTACAGTTAATATCCGAAATAATATGAAAAAGTTAAAAATTTGCTAAAAAAAATTATATTAATACTCAGACCTGATAATAATTTCAGTATCCGCAGAATATTCGAGATCTTAAAAATATACTGCTTTTGTAAGCACTAAAGTACTCTATAGAAAGCTCTCCAATTTATTGAAAAACTCTGATAGTCAAAAAAGATAAAAAAGGGAGTTTATATTTATACCTTAATAGCTCATTTAATATTCTGCTGATTTTGACATTACGATCGATGGAATTTAATTTACTATGAGAAAGCCTAACTATTCGCCTCAATTAAATCAAAGAAATTCTATCTCTATTTTTTTCGTTATTAACAATTTTTTGTATGTTTTATGTTAAACCGTTTCAAATTTTGCTTGAAGTTTGCGCTCAAAAATTCCCTTAAAAATTGCACTGTCCCGCTTCTATACTGAAAAGTTGTTTTTCGCTAAAATTACCAAGGGAAATTGACAGCTCATTAGTCAAGACAATAACCATTTAGCGGGAGCACCTAAGATGCAACGTTTTAATCAGAGTACGAAAATAAACTAAACGTAAAGTGCTTTTTCGTTCAGTTTCGTGCTTTGCCGAGAAGAAAACACAAACAATTGAAAATAAAAATAAAGTACATTTGATTTGCTTTTGTATTATTTGTGCACTGGCACGAAAAGGAAACCGATGTCGAAAGGTGCTCGGAAAATGAACTGAACAAGAGAACTTAAGCTGCGAAGAATTCGTGAACGAATAATTGTCGTTTGGTTCATTTTTTATGTATATGTAGAGTAAGTCTGCCGCGACCAATTTTTGTGCATGTGTATGCACTAGCAACGAGTTGTTTTTGCTTTGTGTATGCATATAGGCTTACTGTAATCATAATTTTCAGTTGCCTTGCGACTGTCTTTGTCTAGGATAGTTGCTGAGAACATTTTTTTATTTGCTGGTGAAGCACGCGGCGCATGGGTAACAGTTTAAATGATACAGTTTAATTTTTGGGTGTCGATAGCAAAATACCCTTTTTGCTTTTTGTGTATGCATTTATTAGTGTTAAGTCAAAAATGGTTATGAAGTGGCATGGTAATCACATGGTCCGAAAGGGTATGCAGACTCAAAAACTAAAAATTTACAAATTTGGCGGTTTGTACTCTGCCCGCCCGCACCTTAGAGCTCTATAAATTTTGCATACACTTAGTATGCACTATATTGTCATTGGGAAACAGTTATCGGCAAGAAATACACACTTTTTTTGTCTTGTCGCTGCCTCCTTATTATGTACCTATTATGCGTCTTTTACATTTTAATTAAATGCATGGAAAGCGTACTATGTTGTTCTATATACTTTGGTACAATTGAATTTGTATCTTTTTGCTGGTGCATACATACGAATTTTAAACAATTGAAAGAGAATTTTTTTTTTAATTTTTTTAAATTTTTAATGTAAACAAAATAAAGAATATTCATGAAAACTAAAGCAATATAATTTCATATAATAAAAATGATAAAACTAAACAATTTTTGTAAAAAAGGTATTCAATAACGCCGTTAACACATAACAAAAAAATGGCGAACGTAAAGTTGGGCGCGGACGACTTTAGGATACCCTGTATCACTAGCTTGTAATAAAGTCCGATTTCTTCACAAAAAACCAAAAACAGAAGAATTTTTAAGCAAAAAATTTTTTTTTGACCGATCGTTCCTATGGGAGCTATATGATATAGTCAAGCGATTTTGTTAAAATTTGACACATTGCTTAAGTGCTCTAAAAAATTTCCAAACGCCAAATCTGGTTACGATATCTTTATTAAAAAACGAAATATAGCAAATTTTTCTTTAAAAAAGTTATTTTGGCCGATCGGTCCTATGGGAGCTATATGATATAGTCAAACGATTTCGATCAAATTTGGTAAGTGATTGGGAACTATAAAAAACTTTCGAATACCAAATTTGGTTACGATATCTTCTTAAACAAACGAATTATTCATCTAAAACGCTTTTTTTTTGTCGAGGTCGTCTCAGACACCCCCCATGGGAGCTATAAATTTATCCCCGATATCAAAAAAATAAAATAAACTTGTCTCCTATGGATTAATATGGGATCTAATGTGAAAGTTTGGTAACTCTAGCTCTTACCATCTCTGAGATGTAGGCGTTCACACGGACGGACAGACGGACGGACGGACAGACAGACGGACGGACAGACGGACATGGGTATATCGACTTCTCTATTCACCCTGATCATATTTTAGGTAACTTTAGGGTGTCTCCGACGTCTCCTTCTATATGTTACATACATTTTCGGCTTGCACAAACTTAATATACCCCTGGTACCATACGGTGCAGGGTATACAATTTAAATTCAACAACAGTTAATATAATAAAAAAAAACAAAAATGCAAACTTTTTTCACACACCAAATGTACAAAAATTGGTCGTGGGCGAATAATTCGTTTTCACGTTTGCCAGCCGTTTCGTTGACGTTTCGTTGCGTGTGTTACGGTAAAAAAAAAACTACAAAGCACGAAAAAGGAATTGTATTCTTTGTGTTCTGTGCCATTGCAAAAATTTTGTTTATGTTTATGTTCTTGTATAAATCGATTCAAAAAATTTAAAAAGTTTTCTTCTTTGGGCGAATGTTTATGAAAAGTACGGTTTATTTTCGTACCCTGGTTTTAATTCTGTGCTACTTTTGACACTATGAAAAATGGAATTTAACTTACTAAGCGTTAAGCCATACCGCTTCAATTAAAACAAACAAATTCCCTATTTTTTTTGTTATAAACAATTTGTTTGATTGCTTATGTAAAACCCTTTTCAATTTTGTTTAAAATTTTCGTTTAAAAATTCCTTACAAATTTTACACTCCCATACACACTGTATACTTATTTTTCGCTTAAAAATGACTTAGGGAAATTATTCATCGCACTTTAGTCAAGCTAACAACCATTTAGCGCGAGTACCCAAAAGCAACTAATGAATTTTTTAAAGACTTTAATTCTGTGCTATTTTCGATGGAATTTAATTTACTAAGCGTTAAGGCATTCGTCTCAATTAAAGCAAACAAATTTTATTTTTTTTTATAACAATTTGTTTGATTGCTTATGTAAAGTACTTTCGCATTCTGTTTAAAGTTTGCACTTAAAAATTCCCTTAAAAATTTCTCACTTCCACACACACAAGAAAAGTTATTTATCGGCTACAAATTACTTAGGGAATTTAATCATCACACTCTAGTCCAGTCAACAACCATTTCCCACGCGCACCCAAAAGCATGCAATGAATTTTTTAAAGACGTTTATTTTTGGAATTTAAATTCGAAATTCGAAAATGATGCACATACAAGTACATACATATACATTAAATACAATAAAGTTAATATTAATTAAATAATTATTAATTAAATGTACAATTAAAACTGCTCAAATCAGCTAAACATATATTTACAATACAATATCGCCCAGATTTACGTCTGGGCAATCACGTTACGCTAATCTCCTCATCGCTGTCGGAATTGGAGTCATCGTAGTCATCATAGTAGAGCTTCATAAATTCGGCATTTTGAAAGTGTGTGCCGGGCACTCCCTGCTGCTGTTGTTGTTGTTGTTGCTGCTGCTGCTGATGATGATGATGCAGCTGAGCTGCCGCAGCCGCAGCGGCTAGCTCAACTTCACGCATGGCGGCAGCACCACCCATAAAATGTGGCGCATGCAGCTGCAGCTGCTCAAACCGTCGCTGCTTGGCCTCCTGTATGCTGCTCTCCAGCTTGAACTTGAGATCGGCGGCCACCAGCTGTTTCTGCATCTCCGCATTTACCTTGGCCTGGAAGTCTGCGGCGCTATTGACCAGCAAGCCGCCGCTGGGCGGCGATGAGGCGGCAGAGGAAACTGTAGGCGTAGGTGTAGGAGTGGCTGATTGATCATTTAGCTTGATGCTGGTCAGCAGGGGAGGTGGCGAGCTGATTTGGCTCATGCCATAGCTGCCATTGTTGGGCGTGGAGGAGAGCAGACCAGAGGTGGGCGAATTGCTGCTCACAGATTGTGGTGATTTGGGTGAGACAGCGGCTGCCTCATCTTTGGCAATCGTTGCTCCTGCTGCTGGTGGGGATGCGCTGCCGTTGGGTGAAAGCTGTGCCGGTGACAGCGGCGTCATAGGACGATCGCATTTGGCATCGGAAAGATCCGGATTGGGATTATTTTTGTTGGGCAGCGTTTGGTCACGTGAGCCGCCGCTGGCTAGCAGCTCTCGCTCCTTGGAGTTGCGCCACTTCATGCGTCGATTTTGAAACCATATTTTTACCTGCAAATGAAATGGGTAAGTTGCATGAGTAAATTGAAAATGTCCAAATCAAGTTAAATCAAATTGTTGGATGAGTAGCTTAGCTTAGATGGATGGCTGTCTGGTGCAGCCACAGACGCAGCCGCATCACAGCTGCTTTCATTGGCCAACTGGCCAAAAAGTTTTCATGGCCACAGGCTAACAGTGACCGTAGAAATACTCGTCGTAAATTCATAGCCAACAACTTTGGTCAACAACTTTTTGGGTTTGCGTTGAAAGTTTTGCGGTTCGCCCAACCCTTAAAATGCGGTAAAAGTAAACTCAATTTGTAACTAAGCATGTGTACGTGAGTGTGTGTGTGTGTGTGCGGATGGAAGGGTGGTTGAGTGGGCGCATGGGCGTGGCCGGCATTACAAAAGTTTGAACTGCACTGACAACAACAGACGTTCGCATATCCATAATAAATGCAAATTAGAGACATTTCTAAACGGTTACAAATTGATTAGGGCCAGTCAGGCAACGACTATTGAGCACAGTGGGACGAGACGATTGAGATGAAGATGAATTCTTGCGGGAAAAAGAGAAGCAGAATATCGTTTAAGAGCGAAGCGGCAAAATGGATTTAAGATTTTGATAAGATTTTCTTTTGTTAAATCGTTTTAAAGACGTCTGTTGTACGCTGTTACGCTATACTTCGTTCTAAAAGTTTACAAAAATAAATATAATTAAAAATTCGTACAATCGAATATTTGACTGTGGATATACTCTATCTTAGGCAAGCAACAAACTGAAAATGTCTTTTGGTGCTTTGGAAAATTATTAATTGGCTTTCAATGTTTCGGCATGCCACCAGAAATGATGCTCCCAATTTCACCAAAACGAATTTTTATGTGATACAAGTACTTTGTTTCAAGTGAAATGAAATCGCATTGGCAAAATTGTTTTAAAAGTGCGTGTAGTAATTGAAAAAATTAAATATTTTATCGAAATATTATGATATTTTTTTTTATTTTGAAATTGAGTAGGGCTCTAGGTTCGTAGGTTGATAGAACCTATCAAGATTTTTTCGAAGAACTTCTCTTTGGGTACAATTTTCAGTTATTGTCGTCATCATTCATACAGTCGTGACTGGACATAGTGAATTAATTAGTTGCACAGAGCAATAGTATCGATAGGTCTGTTCACTGGATCACAAGATAGACAATAATTATTTGATTACAAACTCATTTTATTTCTTCAAAATTGTGCCTTTGTCGCAAGAGATCACCCGCATATGTTTGTACGAAAAATGAAACGCTAATCGTAAACATTTGGGTTCAAAGGTACAGCTAAGGGTTCATCAGAATCCCGAGCACTACGTAAAAATATGAGCTGTTCACTATTTCGAGGTGTTCGAAAATACACGGGCCTCGCTATATCCAACCGCGACTTCGTCAATATCTTGCTAAAATGTTTATTCCTGCAGCAATGATTCTGACGATTTTCCTTGAAGGTTTGTGCGAGTTGGTCTAAAGATTTTATTAGGGAACATTGCAGCTATTGAGAGTGATTTGAATGCATAACGAAGAAACTTGAGTAGAGTTCTATCAACCGTATTGTTCCCTCGACAAAGACATAAGGGTTACTGGGTGAAAATTTAAACTTTAATTGCAACGTCTGCAGTTTTTACTTAAATTGGATGATCTTGGTCTGAAAATGTTCGTAAATAAATTCTCTTTCAGCTCAAGCCTTAAAAAATATTTTAAAAAATGTTTCTTGTTAACAAAAAGCGAACTGAAATTTTGTACTTTTGAAACCTGGTCGAAAGTTTAACTTTTTTTGACTTTGGTTTCTTTTAACTTCGGTAACTTTTACTGAATCTGCATATTAGGGTGGCCGCCGTCAAAACACTCAAAAACGAATAAATTAACTTTTAACCTATTTCCGTGGCCACAAGATATTATTTAAGTAGTCTTAGAATTTTATAGTCGCTATATGCAGGTATAAAGACAATGTAATTTTAATTAAAACTTAATATATCGAAAGATGCTGCAAAAATGGTCACCCTACACATTAATTCCTTTCTATCTTTTATTCTCTCATGGCTATACCAAATTATGTTTGTTTAATATTGACGTATAACTTGAAAAAAGTACTCAAAAATACGTATTTCGGAAACATCTTGGAAAATCAGCTCTTAAGACAAATCAATTAATGCAATTTTTATGTTTCTCAACCTCGAAATGACTCTTAAATAACTTTTTGTTTTTTATTTTCAAGGTTCACTCGGTGACCCCAAAATTTGGTGAAAAACAGAAAACTGTGCACTGAAAGTGCTATTTGGTACAATGAATGCTAAATCGATAAGATTCACTTTTTGAATTTTTCAGAAAAATTTATATTTCGTCAATAAGTACTTGATAGATAACAAATTGCTAATATTCATAATGTAAATCTCTGACAATAATTCATTTATTTCAGATAGCCATTCTGATTAAGCTCCATACTGAAATGTAAATCGTATTAAAATTTTAGTAAAATATTGTAACTTTGCCCAATCCATTTAATACATTCGATATGGTGTTGATTTGAGCTCAGAACTAATCGGAAAAAAATTAGAACTTCGGTCTGTTGACTGGAAACAGCTGAACTTAAATATCGCAACTACAAAAAGCGGTATACCAAATATGATCAGCTCTTGTAGATATTGGTGCTTTTAATACATTAAAAATATAAAAACATTTTGTAAGATAATGCCCTACTTATCGAAATCAATGTTTTTGGCCGGCGTAGATGTCATTTTTTGTTTGCTAGCAGCTCCCTAGCAGTTTAATTCAAATTATATGTTGTTTTACCTCAAGTTAACAACAATAACTTCCAACAAAACCCTTTTCTATTATTATTTTGCATTTATGGCCCAATTTGCGCAAGAAAATCTCTTATTAATTCAACACACCTTCATTACGGATTTGGCCATAAACTGTAGCTGCCTGTTTACTTCGAATACTTATTTATAAAGATCCCCAAACTCGGTCTAAGAAGCAAATGACCAAATACACAGATCATAGTAAATTATTATTTATGGCCTACAAAGTGAGCACAGTCCAAATTTGCAAATAAATACTAAAAAAATCAAATCAAAATTGTTTCGATTATTCACAGCTTCTGACACACTGTGCTTGCAAGCAAAAAGTTTGCTCCAGCAAAAGAGCTGCACGTTGTGTGTGTGTGAGTGCTATGCGAGCCTGTAAGTGTGCTGCAAGTGTGTGCGTGTGTGAGTATGAGTGCGTGTGTGTGTGTTGTCCGCCTTGCTGCAGATGACAGGATAGCAAGGCGAAGGCGGCAACGGAAATAGGAATGGCCAAAGCATCGTCATCGTCATCGTAATCGGTAACACAGCAAACACTTGAAGCAAATTGCAATGGCAACCCTGGCCAGCCTGTAACTGTTTTTGAGTTATTATGCAGTGGGTGTTTACCGTTACTGTTGTTGTTTGTATTTGTGTGTCTGTGTGAGTGTAAGTATGTCCATGACACAGCAGGACATTCGCACTTTGTAGCAACAAAGCAATTTGCAACAATTTATGTTTATGCAAACCCAAGCCAGTGTGACCAACGCACAGTAATTAGATATGACTTAATAGATATTAAAAATTTTAAAGCAAACGGCATGCCAGGACACTTTAAGCAACAAGGATATTATCAAGCATAAAGTGCTGACATGTTAAACAAGCGATTAACCGCAGTTTCTTAAGCAGCGCTGCCTGCCACGTGCCGCTGTTTTCTTTACAGGACCTCAGAGTTTGCTGTTTTACTTACTTCCGGTCATTGAGTTTTTCCAACGTCTGCCGACCCAAGCCACCCACCCCACCCCGGACCAATTGAAATAATAAGCTCAGGCGGCGATAAGATTAATGATTATGACTCTCCCTCCCCACCCAGCATGCTGCACAAATACTATTACAATGGAACTGGCGCCTTTTTGGATTTCGCCTGCCAACAGGCGTTCTCCAGCAGCTAGACCCATGTTGGTCTGTTCCGCTCCGAATCGTCGTCGTCTGTTTTTGATGGAAATTAATTATAAAGCGTGCAATTTAGTATGGACCGGACGGATCCGGTGTATATATGTATGTACCTAAGTGTGCTTATTATGCAGGACTGCAGGAGTTCAGGCTTCGAATCCGGAGCTACCATTTACCATTTTTCTTCAGCTTCTGTCGCTTAGTTCTCTCTTCTCAGTTTAATGAGCTTGAAATTATGATGTTTGCACGGGCTTTGAATTGTTTTAAGGTTTTCGTTTTTGTTCGCTTGACATTTAACCCTAGTTGGCTCAAGTTTTATTACGGCATTTTAATCGCCATAGACTTTGTGACGTCATTACTTTTAAGTATTACTGCATAGAAAACCTGATCTAAATAAGCTTCAACTGGCATGCAATTATAGGCTAACTAACTGAGCTAACTAACTTAATTCACTGAACATACTCGTTCATTCATTCATGCTCAAAGACTTTGCTACCAATTCCGGAAAGCCCTATAATTAAATTAGATTTTTTATCGATAAGCCTCGCTCGTTAAAGTATATTCTCGTTTAAAGTGTATTCAAATCAACAATTGATTTTAATAATATAGTCGTTGCTTGTTTACAAGCATTATCCATGTTTTTCTCGCCAATATAAATGTTTAACATGATATTTCTAATAACCGCTTTTATGACCAGCCGATAATTTAATATTATAATTTATGTAAATTTTCCACGCTGTTTTGTGTTTACCAACAAATTAAGTGACAATAGTTTTTGTTCCGCTTGAGTTTACCAAATAGTTATGCTAATTGCAAAAATGTTTTACAAATAAAGTCAATGAACTTATAATATGTTGTAAATTATGGAAATTTAAATGGTATTCAAGCGATTTTTGTTTAAATGCGTGTTAACTTTTTGGAAGATTTACGGACTTGAAGAAATTCTTAGACTTAAGAACAAACTTGCTGCAGAGAGTTAAGCATGTGGGATGGGATTATGGTTTTTGGGATTATGGGGGATTGGGTTTCTTCCACCAGAATATTAAAAGTTTTTTATATAAGTCCTTTTCAGGGATGCTCATACTTAAGCGCCAATTTGGCATGTTTTTATATTTTCATAGTATGGGGCCATTCTCTCCATGTATGATAGAAAGAGCTGCTAGAGACATTTTTTTTGTATACTATTGATTATTGCTTAACTATCGATAACACTATTTTACAAATTTAAGGGTCATCAAATGAACCTTCGTATAAAAGTGATTTTAAGGGTAATGTATAGATATAGATTAAGTAAACTAAAATCAAAGCTACAAGCAACCAAAATTGAAAAAAGTGTAATTTTCGAACTTTTTTTCAAAATTACAAATATTTAGGTTGCTTTTTATTACCTAGTGTAATTGAATAATGGATTTTGCATTATTCAACTTTTCTTTGACTAGCCATATCTCCTCCATATTTATTTCCATAATAAATTAATATTGAATAAAGAAAAAACAAATTTTATTTTTTCAAATTTAAAAAAAATTAGATATTTTAATATTTTTGAAAATTTAAAATTGATCTCCCACTTAAAAAAAAGAATTAATGCAAATTATGCCAGTAAATTCACTGCGGAAAGCCAAACTATAGAAAGCAGTACTTCGAAAAATTACAAATATGCATAATCCCTCGGAATTGAAAGATAATAAATTCAAACTTGACATGACTGTTCGATTTGACATTTCAGATAAATTTTGAACATAACAATGAATACCATGACCCCGTCTCCAGATATTTAAGGCCGAATGTCCCAAAGGTTAGTTTTTTGCAAAAAACATTTCACCCGTACTATGAAATTTTGCGCAATGTTCGTAGAAAAACGTGGGGCATAAGATTCTAAATAAATCGATTATACGACATTCGGGCATACAACCGACCCAACACAAGGTATAGTACCGTCATTAAGTGCGAAGCACATCCACAGCTCCAAGGTCCCTATCCCAAGAACGCTTGTACGTAAAGGATTGTGCCGTTACACCGATTTTGTAGAGAATTCGGCATGCCTACATAACTTTTTTGAACATAAAGAATAACTATTATCTTCTAAGTAGATTTTTGTCGGCGCCTCATTTAGATTGTCATTCGTAAAACGAAGGAATGTCTTCAGCTCACTGACAAAGCCCAACAAGTTCGTCATCTTCGACATTAAGCAAAATATTTATTTTCGGTCACAAATAAATTCGGTTTCCAAATCAGAATATTTATTCATTTCTATTAAAACTTTCTTTGTGTCCTCTGACGTTATCTTTTTCGATATTATTTTCAACTGACAAGCTATAATTTATCTTATAACCCATCATACAAAAAATTTCAAAACATTGACAAAAGATAACGATACGTCTTTAAGACGAGTACTTTGTATATTTTTCGAAATTTAGTCGAAAAGTTGGTTATCTGCTACTGAGGGAGCTAACAGTGATGAAATAATCATTGTAAAAGAGAGTACAAAAAACTGTCAAACTGCGGCCCAGATCCGAAAATTCAAAAGGTATCCGCCGATACCATAACGATCTACATTGTTGGCATCAGATGTCAATCATTCAATACAAAAAACACAGTTTCCAAGTCGAATAAATTGTTTATATGAAACATATAATTAGGAAAATGAATTTTTTTTTTAATTTATTAAACCGTAGAATTGTTTTGTTGAATAAGTTAATTTTGAAACTCTTACCAAAATAGTATATTCAGCAAATGCGAAGAGCATGAAGAAAATGAAATAATATCTAGTCATTAGTGAAGGAAGAATGGCATAGGAGCATTAACATGTATTTTTTGCTTTCTTCTCAAGAGTATCCAGAATTCAATTTCAATAACAGGGTTCCGAGACAAACTGAGTTTAAAGATTTATATTTTTTTATTGTCAATCAATCGAAACGTATAAAATTATGATCCAATATTGAGTAAATAAAATTTATCGCTACATTAGAGTCTAAAGATAAAATTTATGAGTCAAAACGAATATAAAAATGTATACAGTGATTTTTCCGATACATGTGGCCACAGCTAGTTAGACTTAAAAGATGCCTCTCACTTCATAAGCCGAAATTTCTTCTTATTTGATTACATTGCGTTTCTTAATAGCTCATCTTTTGTAGGTTTACCAAATTTAATTGTTATAAAAATCCCTTTAAAAAACCATAACATATTATAAGCTTATACAAAATTCTAGCAGCGCCGCCTTCACTTCAAATTACCATAAAATAGTTATATCCAAATCTTGCCACACTTCATTCGCTTAAGGACTCCCTTCGAGGAAATACCCAACCAAATGGTAAGTAACACATTTTTCTGACATACAGCCCGGACCCGGTCCCGGTCGTAAGGCGCGCATTTGTTTGAAGTTTTTATAAACCACCCAAAGCCAAAAAGGCGAAATCCGTGTGGAGTACAAATTGCTACAGCCAAGTGTGGCAATCTCAGAGAGCAGCCAGTCCCTCCCCTCGTGCCGAGAATTGACTTTGGCAATGAGCACAAGCTGTTGTGCTATGTGTGTGTGTGTGAGAGCGTGTATGTTTGTTTGAGTGTCTGTGTGTGTGGGGGGCAGCACTTTCCGTTGGCAACATATGTTAACTAATGAGGCAGTTACTCGATGATTCCTTCGGGGTTGATTTCCCAGCAATGTCAACCCATTTTTATGCCCTAAATGTTCTGGCAGTCATTCGATATGCTGCGTAATAGCGTATTAAATAGTCTGCTACTATTTGCCAAACTCATTTCAAGTTGCAGAGTAGTGACTGCTTCTTGGGTTACCAGTCGGCAATTTGGGTATTGTCTTAGCTAATGCCATGGTCCTCCGTATATATATAGACAGAGGATGGATACTCATTCTCGGAATGTTTGCAAAATACTTAGCTGGGCTGCATTTATTTAGCAATTTGTCATAAATTTATTTTGTAACCAAAGCTGCAAATGATGGCTCTTAAATGTTTGCCAATTGATTGTACATCTTGGAATTGGAATTGTGGTTTGGAATCGGGGGAGTGTTGGTTTCGGTCCAAATTGAAATGTATTTAAATGAAATTTGAGTTATGAGCAAATTTCGTATTGAAGTGATTTTTGATGGCTGTGATAGGAATGAAGGAATAGGACCACTTATGTAGGAGGAGTTTAATGGAAAATATTAATTCAATCTTAATGTTGATACTCAATTTATGTGGCTTCAAAAGGAGGCCGACTTTTTATGTACAATAAAAACAAATTTTGTGCGAAGCTACGAGCGCATTTTTCACAGTTCCGGAATTATGAATTTGTTTGGTATATTTATGTGCTCTTTCTTAGTTGGATTATAACATTCAAATATGGTCCAATAGATCATTATTATAGTTCAGCTTTGGCCTTTCGAACAGTATTTCTCCAATAATCTGTATCCTTTGCAGCTTCCTCCCAGTTTAGGACGATTAATTTTTCCACATCATCTTTCTACTCCATTATTCAAACCTGTTGGAGATCTCCCAACTACGCTTCCTTCCACTCTGATTGATTGAAATTTTTTCAAGATAGTATTTTCGCGTTCTCGCAACATGTCCGAGCAACTTAAGTCTTATCTGACTTGACAGAGACAGCTGGACTTGTGTCGTTAAATATCTCACATAGCCCTTCGTTGGTGCGAACTCGGTCGGATCTATCTATATCGGACTAAAGAATTTGTCTCTATGTTCTCTCTAAGAGGCTTATATCTGATCCTATATCTCACATCCGTACTTTAGTATTGGACGGATCACTGGTTTTATATAACCGGAGCTTTGGGGTTCTTTTGAGAAGGTGTGACTTGATATCCAATAGATTGGACTAAGTTTAGATTCTTCTTTCGCCCAGCTAGAGCAACGAGGGGGAACGATTGCCAGTCGACGTCCAAGCTTCTCCGATATGTTGGTGTTTCCCCAGGAAAAAGGTGACCAAATATATTTTGAGTAGCTCAAATTGTTTAAACCGTGCTGTACGGAATTTACATGTCTCGGAATCTACAAACTATCAACGAAATAATTTCCAAGAAACTATTGTGTGGCGAATTATAGAGTATTTCCTTGAATAAAACTGCTTAACTATGTTACAGAGTATCACATTTATTCGAAGATAAAACCACTTTATTGAGATTACGAGTACCACAGGAGTTGGACAAAGGATCTTCTGATTTTTATGTTCGAGGATGAGTAGACTCACTAGAAAATGTAAAGAAGAGAGTTCAGACATAGTAAAAAACAAAAAACCAAATCCACACCTGAACTAAGGTCTTCTCAAAGGCCACTTCTAGAGTCTGTTATTTTTAACCTGGCGTACAATTTATTCGATATTGGCAGTAAACGTCCTTAACGAACTATTACGAATATTCCGAATGTTACGAATATTAAAGATACATTTTATTAGTAATACAAATTTCAGTACCATATAAAAAAACCTAGTAGGCTTTATACTCCAATGAAGAGTCCAGAAATTAGTAATAAAATAACCTTAAAATTCTAAAAACTTAAATCTCCTTTCATATTGTTAAGCACTATTGAAGCATCGCCTCTGACTATGCCCATTTTGGTGAATTGATTTCACACACGGCTTACCCCATCTTCCAAGGATTTCGCAAACAAACACAACAAATCCAACACTCAACACTCAATCACAAATCATTTGCAGCTCTTCTAGAACGAACTGCCCGATTTCTCATTCATATACCCGCGGCTATTTGAGGTCCAACCATTAAAGGGATAACAAGACTCATAAAAAACAAACTAAAAATCGAATACGACAAAAGAACAACGCCATATAACCAAAAAACAAATATATACACATACACTACACACACACATTTATATAAGGATTATTTATCATCGAATTTGATTTAAAGCAAGACAAATAAAAAACCATGAAAATCGAAATGACAAACAAAATAAAACCAAATGCCGCAAAAGTCTGCCGTAATCTCTTTCAACAAGCTGCTGCCTCTACTGTCCCTCAGACCCCTGCGCCTGCCCACACACTTACTCACCATACACACACACACACACACACGTGCGCGCCATTTTCAACAAAAGAAAAGGCAGACAAATAAAATGAAAATAAAAATATTTATAACGTGAAAAATGCCAAAAGGACCAAAGCTAAAGCCAAAGCCAAAGCGTTGATTGCCAAACGTCGCCTGATATTTATTTTTTGTACTCGTTACTTGGAGAGTATATTAGATTTTTAAGAGGGTTTGTGACGGCTAGATGAAATAAGTGGAACCCTATGCAGTATAAAGCAAATTGATTAGCAGTAATAGCCGACTATATATAAACGGCGAGACATCAAGGTTAATTGAGTTAATCTTATAATTTGGAATCTGCGGAATTAAGAGGCCTTTGCTCAAATGGGAAGTAAAGGAATTGCTGATGAAGACGATGAGTTCCAATATATCCTACTTGAGCTGTACCATCCAATTTAGCTATGTATATCAGTCCGGGGTTCGACTTCTATGCTATTTAGTGCCTTAGTTTTCAAGGGCCTGTACGTAGGATCACAAAAAGTGTCGATACAAACCAAAACTCAATATAGAAAACCAAGCAAATGGTGGAAAGGATCGAACGATGTGTGGGAAAATAAGTTTTTTTAACTTATTTTTATTACTTTTATTGTATGTATAATGACTGACTATTTTTTCAGTCGTCCCCGGGCGGATCATTGGGGATCTCTAGAACAGGGACCTTAGTTTATGCGGAATTCGAACGGCGGTGGCTTGAATTAATAAAGATTTTATTTTATGTATGTTATATAGGAATCTAATTAATTCGTTTTGCATTCAAAATTGGGAGCTGAGAGTTTAGTGCAAGGCGACTAATTTCATCAAATTAATCGTTCCTTATATAAAGTATTTTCTATTGGCTCAGTTGGAAAGCAAAAATTAAGATATCCCTACTAAAATAAGCATTAGTGGGTTAATTTAAAAATTTCATAAAAATATACGATAACGAAACGTCTACGAGACAGACGAAGTAGATTGACAAGAGTATCTTTAGACCTCCTGATCCTGTCAGCAATTTTGCGCAAACAGTTTTGTTTTTTGTTTTTTTTTTTTGATTTTCTTAATTTTTCTCCAGGTCTATGGAAATTAAAACTTAAGAATGATATACGAAAACTTTTAAGATCGAATTTAATTTTTGATAATATACAATATAATTTTTGATAAAAGCTCTTGTGCTTAAACTGGAGAAAATCTGTTTTAAAGAATCTACTCGAATCAAATTTTTTTTATAGCAATAAAAAAAAAACTATTTTAAAATAGGTTTTTTTGTATGCCTAAGAATTAGTGAATAAAATTGAAATTGGAAATATTTGCTTTTACGATTTTGAATTTTCTAGAATTACTCGAATCAACTTTTCATATATAGCTATAAAAATAAAATTTTTGAAAATTGTTTTTTTTTTAGCCTTAGATAATTCTACTAATTCACTAATGTGAATAATATTGAAAATATTTTTTTTTACGATTTTGAATTTTCAAAGGCACAGATGGTCTTCTTAAAAGTTTAAATTTTTAGGCCTAGAGGTAAACATTTTTAAAATGGTAAAAAACCTAATAAAAAAACCAGGACCATAATCTTCTAAATTAAATGTGACCGATGGTGTTCCGTGCTTCAAAGAATAGATAAATGCAACTTTCTTTCAAAGTTCCATTATACCTCTAAACTAATTTTCTACAAAAAATTAAAAGCAAATGTCAAGCTAAATTTTTGGACTGGGATTGTTTCCTATCTAAATTGAAAATATTTTTGAACTAGCTAGACCCCAGTACATTTTGAAAATAAGCTCTTCGGCAACATTTTTTTTATAAATTGTGGAAAGGGCATCTCAAAGTCGCTATCGCCTCACCACAACCTTGCCAATTTTTTTCTGTTTACGTTGTTGTTGTTTGTGATGCTTATGTTGTATGCGTTTGTGTGTGTGTTTGCTCCCCCATTTTCGACAAATCAAAAACAGACGAATTTGTTTTGGACATGACACTTAAAAAGTTGCTGCCTTAAACACACACACATACACACCGAACACACACACAGTCACATTAGAGGGTAGCTAACGGTGTATTCCGCATCCAGAATCTCGAATCAACTCGTTTAGTGCGTCGGCGTTCGAATTAAGAGCACGCGTTCCGTTCCGTGTCTCGCTTTGAGCGATTTACTTTTATAAGTATGCGTGCGTATCTGTGTGTGCCTTGAACTTTGCTTTGTGTATTGATTTAAATATGCAAATCAGTTAACAATTTTCCCTCAAGATATTTTCATTTCCGCTGTTGGTTTTGTGTATTTGGCAGGCGGCAGCTTGCAGATTTGAAAAGGAAAAAATCAAATCAAATGGAACTGTCTGGTCTGGTATTTGAAGTGTCATTAATGGCAATTAAATTTATAGCTGGCGGATTATGAGCCTGGTAACTGTCACTTGCAGTTGCACTTAGTTGGGCGTGAGAGAGTAGTGATGGAGGGGGAAATAATTATAAGGTGGGAGGGTCTGTGAGAAGGTAGCTATAAGCCGGGAATAAGGTTTTGTTGGGCCTATGATTTGATTAAATATTTACTAAGTTTTGTGGGTAAAGCTAATAAAAGCTTTAGATGATTGGTTCAAAAGGGCTCCGTTGTTAAAAACGTTTTATGTTTTAAATGACAAAAAGTGCTTTTATTTGAAGCTCAGAGAGTTTCGCGCAATATTAAGAACTATTATATAAGCGATAAGCTTACGACATAGGAAAAAATTCCTATGACAAGTAGAAGATTTGTTGGGAAATCGTAATCTCTAAATTAACATAAGATGAAGGAAGAGACGCAAATTTTGTTTATGCTTATAGAGCAGGGTTCCGGGTCTCTCAGGTGTCCCTGGTAACGAGGCGGCGAATGAGTGCGTCAAAAACGACTTAGCGCTGGCAGCTAACCTTGCGGTTAAGGACTTAGAAAAACCAATACTGGACATCATTTCGTAAATTTGGGAAACTGTCAGAGCTCTGGCGGATAGAGAATGGGACATGGTGTCTGGTTGTCGCATCTGACGGGCACTCTGGCAGAGATATGATCCAAAGCGAACATCTGAACTCCTGCGCTTCCATAAAAACAGGACTAGGATGGTGGTAGGAGTTGTAAAGGGGCACTGCACCATCGGGAATATGGCTGAGAGGTTGCACGTACCCCATTACGATTTGTGCCGCAGCTGCGGAGATGAGGAAAAGCCAGAAAGCATCCAACACTTGCTATGCGACTGCTCTGCTCTTAGAAGACAAACCCAGTTTCAGGGTAAACCATTCTTTGAGGATCTGGGTAGTCTAGCCTATGTGCCCATAGTGGATCTGACTGCTTTCGTCGAATCTTCAAAATGGTTCTGCAACATAAGTGACAGGCAATTAGGGATGTCCTACAGTTTTTGATCCTCCACCACAATCCCTCCTTTTCTTCAATTCCTTTTCAACTCTTTTTTAATAAGGTAATGAACCTCAGGGTTCCTTTAAAAATCCGGAGAGTCTTGAGAGTTATAAAACCATTTTTTACGGCAAAGGTATATGAACGTAGAAAGAGTAAAAATATATCTTTATTCAGGATAGAACTTTCAAAACAAATATATATATTGCATTTTTATCCAAACCATCTTTTTCGATGGTATTTTTTTTTAAACCTATATCTCGAATTTGTGATCCCTAGCGCGATTGACGCCTTGTCTTTGCTTGGTATATTTGCTCCTTTATGGTCCTTATAAAGCTTAAGGAAGATAAATTCCCCATCTCTCTGCTTTTCTTTAAGGCAGCTTTATGGTTTTCTTATAAAAACTGTGCTAAAAGGTAATAAATTCTCTGACTCAAAATGTCTTCTTTTTACTTTTTCTTTCAGATCTCTTAGTCTCTTTTATAGAGACAAGCGCAGTGATAGGGTTAGCTTTATTTCGGGCATGTTCCGACTTATCCCACATTGGTAAAAATTCCGTCGGTCTTACTCATAATTGGCCGAAGCCAAAGAACATTGCTTCTTCTTGTTAGCCGGGAGTTTATAAATATTATAAAGGGCTGCAACAAAGTACTGCTGGCCTTAAATTATAAGAAAATTTTAAATGAAATGTTGAAAAATATAACGAGAAAAAAATTCAGATATGAACTTATCCCCATCACTAGCCCAGAGGTGCAATTTTTAGCGAATAGGCTACTTTTGATTTAAGAGCTGACATAGAGCTTTTTGGAGGCGCTCTTGGATAACGCATAGCTTCTCCAACCCTTGACATTAGATCTAGCAAATGCATTTAATATCAGGTTCTTCCATGGTGTATTTCTATCAAATCCCCATTGAGCACCTTACTAGCTGGAGATTCATCATTCATTCGCTACAACTAGATAGTAACCGCCTCCATCTAGTCTTAGGGCTCATACAGTAGCTCGTCACTTACGCGTAGTGGACCAAAGATCTTAAGAAGTACTTTTCTCTTAAATGCTCCATGAACATTTGCATCAATTTTAAAGTGATTTTTTCCCCACTCCAAAATCTAAGAGAAATTACCCCAACTTAAAGTTTCAGAATTTAAGTTTTTGGTAAACTCCCCCTATGAAAATCTTTTCAACCACAAACAACTCAATCTAGTCCCTACTATTATTTTATGATTATTGTCCTGGCCAACAAATGGGAGAGTGATAAATTGGACTTCACACAAAACCAAAAGCAGTGCGCAATTTGAAGTAACTGCCAAGTTGTTAGCCCGTTCAAATTCAAAACATATATCAAATGCACTTTGTCAAATGGGAAAATAAAAATGTCCTTAAGCAAAAACAATGCCCAAAAGATTGACTAAAAAAATGCTGTATAGGAAAAGCAGAATGTGCAAAAATGTCAGAAAAATTCGCAATCAAAACGCAACGGGAGACCGGTAAAAAGCGACTGGCGACTGGATCCCTGGCTCCTGGAGTCTGGACACAGCAACAACAAAGCAAAGGACAACAACAAAGTGTTGGGCCATGGCCGGCGGCTACGACGACACCAGCTCCATTAACAGCTGCTGTATGTGTGTTGGTGAGTGTCTGTGTGTATGTGTGAGTGTGACAATTTGAACGAGTGAGGATATTCACACTCAAGTGACACTCACTCACACTAACACACACAAGTACAATTCGAATGAGTGAGAGTGTGAGAGTTGATTGCATTGCAACGTGCGCCTAGCTGTATGCAATATGATTTAAGAGCTTCGGTTGCATTGCACTTTTTTGCGGCTATTATTATTGTGTGTGGCGTCATTGTTCATTTGTTGGTGCAACCAACACACGCCCATAAATATTGGACACCAAACACCAAAGCTGCTGCAGAATTCTAGGCGCATTGCTGCAGCTGCCTTTGGTCAACTTGGAGCTGGGGCTTTGCGACTTGTTGTTGGTTGTTGGTCCTTTGCGGTCTAGCCGCAAAAGTGACAAACGTTGCATTGATGCTCGTCGTGCCCCACTCAGGTGATTCATCATTTCAAGTGTTGTTCATTGCAACGTTTATTGCGATTTTTACAAACGCACTCGAAAAATCCAAAACCGCGCACGTTTATTGCACTCTACAAATTTATGACTGGTTGGAGGATTTTTTTTTTTGTGTAGGCCAGTTTTTTGCATGCAAGTCACGCATAGAAGAAAGTGCCATGGAATGAACTGACTAATTGACTAGGGTTGGGAGTACCCAAAGGACATAGTCCGAAAAGCGTGAAAGGAAATAGGAACTTGATGCAGAACATTAAAAATCTGTTTTGTTTTTTTTCATGGAGCTCCGCCTATAGACATGGTTGATGCATTGCGAGAGTATTTTATGGCAATTTTAAGATTGTTTATTAATTTTCTATGTATAATCTCTAAATTTTATTTTATCTGTATTTTAATAGGTAGCGCAGATAATTGCTATTCAGCTTTAAAAATTTTGACAAAATATTTGATATCTTAGGAATATTATTAACGGCCATTAATTAATTGATTTTTATTATCATAAATTATTTCGCTTTTCTTTTAAAATGATGGATCCTAAATAAAATCACATTAGCACTCAATAGCCGAATTTTAGAGAAATTTCTTTGGTTTCCAGGTGCAAACTAAATCAGACTTGCAAAACTTTGTAATAAGGCAAGTTGCTGCCAGAGAGCCAATTTTGCAAATAGGGCGGTAAACTGCTTGGACTGCTTAGTAAGAGTAGCGGTGAAAGAGCGTTTATTCTCACCAATACTAGTTGAAGCATAACGGTGTTAAGCTTGGCACGTTATACTTTGGTTAGTATTAGTGCGTTTGCTAATTGTATTAATGCATAGGCGTAAGTGGAGAGAAGGTGATAGGGATAGGTACGGCGAACTCTTTCTTTTTAATTAGGACAGATAGATAAAAAGAAGAGTGCCGTTTAGGACTTATGAGTTATGGGTGAGAATTCCAGGATTTGAAGGCGATCGGGGCCAATATAAAGAGGATCAGCAGTAAAGTCTGGGTCAGTGAGTCGATGATTCGATTAGTAAAAAGTTACTTGTGCCGTAAATTTTTCAAGGCGTACGCGCAAATTAATATAGAAAGACAAATAATTAATTAGTAGTACACTGGGTATGTATACATGCAATTAAAGAAAGCTATCTAAAATTTTAAAGAAAACTATTTTTCTATCTTATTTTAGAAGTTTAGTTAGGGAATTCCATATAGTAATTCATTTTCATGGCACTTTGGGGATTTCTTTCAGATCTTTTCTTTACACGGTTTTCTCTGGAACGTATTCACCATGTACAAAATTGAATAATGTGTATTTAGTTAAAGCAAATCGATATTTTAATTCCTTTAAAATAAATAAAGTTAAATTTTTCAGATGCTAATAGAGAAGATTGGATCTATTGACAATTCTTGTCTATAACTTTTGAAATTATCGTGTGATCATCAAATATATTGTACCATTATAACCTTAGTCTTAGTATAGTCTTTCATAATGTCTTCGTATAACGCAAAATTCTCCTATGTAAAATGTCTCAGACAGTGGCGGATCCCGTGGTTTTGGGTCCACGGGATATCTGGGTCTGAAAGCCCAAACGTAGAATAATGACTTGACAACCTTTTGCGAGCATTGATACCTACACATTTCAATGTAAAGAGCCCTCTAAGACTAAATCCTGTAACCGCAGCTGGTCTCAGATATTGATATGAGTCGAACAACTTCACTTAGCTTCATTTAGATTTAGGGCCATTTGGGTAGAGAATCTAATGTCTCTGGCATTTAAAGTCTCCAAGCTGGGTATTCATACGGATGAACGGAAAGACTGTAGCCCAATCGGCACTTGAGGTGATAAGTGCAACGTTTTCGTGCAAAGAATTTATGGCTACATACACTTTACAAATCTTTAATAACTTTCACAAAGCATTTAAAAATGTTACAAAACTTTTATACATCTTCTAATTAATTATCAAAAGTCTTTTCTTAAATAATCTACTTTAATTTAAATGTCACTCTTTTGAGCAATAATTTGAAAATTACTAAAACTTGTCTTAGTTTTTCACAGCTCATTATGCTGTAAAATAACTTTCAAAAATTCTCTCTTTAAATCTTAAATTCGATTAACGCTGCGTCAATTTTGGTCCAGCAGCAAAATCATTTTTTTATATAAACTCTGCAAAAAATCGATAAACCCAACTGAATAACTTAAAATAAACATAAAATTAAATGACAGCCACTTCTTTTTATAATAATAAAAGACAAACATCATATACATATATATATAAAGCCACCGCTATGTGCTCATATAAAATTCCAAAAACTTTTCAAATCAGCTTTAATAAGTGATGCATAAAAAATACCAAAAAACAAGAAAATCAAAAAAATTCCAAGCCGAAAACGACAGTGAAAATAAAACTCCGCCCTTAAAAAGTCAAAAACAGTGGCATGCGGTAAGAGAGGGGGGGCGCGCAACAGCAGGGGTAATGCTGTATAGCAATGGCTGCGCAGAAAATGGTAGCAGCAGCCAGTGTGGGGTAGTGGGGAGGGGGCAAGTAATACAACCAGGGCGTGCTTCCTTTAAATGCGCAGTCGCTTGTCTTGGCTTATATACTACAGCGCATTGTTGTAATTGTGTGTGTCTGTGTGAGTGTGTGTGTGTACAACCCATACATATAATGAAATTATAACGAGCTATAAGAAATTCATTTCCACAAACGAGCTAGTTAAGGGTTCCCCAGTGGCTGCTCTCATCGATTGTCTCCTGCACTGCATAATTAAATTAATGTTTTTTTTTTCTTTTTCAGAAAAAGGAAAGTAAAATGTTCAGTGAAAAATGGCAACAAATTTTCACAGGCCTACAGAAATTTGCGTGGCTAATTTGGCCTTGTCAAAATGTAATCGATCACAACTCAATCAGTGCCACCACCAATAGATGCACTTCGTCCTCTCACAAGGATACTTTGTCAGAGATACATCATCCAAAGCGCAGCCGTCGGTAAATGACGCTGACAATGCCACGCCAAATTAGTGCAGTTTTATATTTTTCGTGCCTCTTTCTTTTCCTTTTTTTGGTCCTTTAACAAAACTCGGCTAACTGCATATAATTCATAAAAATTTCATAATTACGCAATAAGCGTGTCCAGTTGCATTTGTCAGCGAGCCAGTCAGGGATACATGAATTCATCAACTCATTGCATATGTTACGCCTCTTTTTTGTTTTGTTGTTACCTTTTTTAGAGCCAATCGATCATTTTTGGTAATGATCTTATAATGTGGCGTCTAGACGAAGAGATGTTAAAAGGACAAAAAGTTACAGAAAAATATTCTAATTAGATTTTTCAAAAAATAATTTTATGTAGCAATGACACAAATTTTGTTTGCTGGGTATAAGCTGAGTGAATCCAATGAAAGGATCATGGGCATCTGGACCCTACTAAGCGAACTGAATTTCTTGCAAATTTGGAATACGTTCAGTCTGAAATTATAGTGAGAATGAAATTTGCATGCATGTAGAATTTTTTGCGGGATACAACACTGGCAGTAAAGCGAACAAAATTTAGAAAAATGTTGCTCTTGGAAAAAGAATGATGTTAAATATAAATTCGATTTAGAGGAGTTCCAATTCGATCAAAGTGACGGAAAAAAATTATCGGACCCCTCATCATGAAACAAAGCCTTTTATAAAACTCATCTTGCCGAGTTAATCACCGCGTTTTTGAAGCTATGACAGAACCCTAATAAGATGGAGGTCTCTCCAAAAATATATTGTAGGTATGGTCTACGAATCCGAAATTGGTTTCTTTTTGTGTGGCAATCTTGACATATACCTCTGAAATTTTTTTCGAAACTACTTGTTAGGCAATGTTTTTATATATTTTTGGGGTCGCTAAATTCCAATCAACGTTTTCAAAGGTGCTGAGACCATTGCGGTGGACTAGTAACCCGACGGAAACTTCTGCCCTATGCTCCACCTAAATTATAAACGTATAATTAAGATCTACAGTGGTCTAGGAAAGGAATAAATATTTAAATCAAAATCAAAGTTCACAGCTTTTTTGTTAATCACAATTAGTTCAAAATTTGTCCACAAGAGGCAGCAAGAAAAAGGAGGTCATGCCTAGTTTCAAAATTTTTTACGATAGGGACAAAAAAAAAACCAAACACGACTGGAAAAAAATCCTATTTTTATGATAAAAGAACAATTTCTATCCGTAATCAAGTCAATACAAGAATACTCGTATATTCTTCGACGATTCGATTTCTTGGGCTTTAAATTAAATTTGATAATACTTTTTGCGAAAATTCTATTTTATTAATGATGTAAGAAAAGTCTTTAAAGCTAATTTTATAAAAATTTAATTTTCATAATTTATTATGAAGACTCAAAACCGACGGAATTTTCAAAAAGTTCACATAAAATTTATTGTTGACTTACAGATTTATAGAACACTCCTAAAATATTTATTTGGTTTTTTCGCCGAATATTATTTAGGATTTTTATGCAGAATTATTTTCTAAGCGTGATAGCTCATTTTCAAAAAAGATTTTTCTATGATATGATGATATTTTCTACTTTCGCCGAATATAATTCAGGGATTTCATCCGGAATTATCGACTTAGCTTGATAATTAATTTTCAAAAACGATTTTTCTTAATTTTTCATGAAAATATTAGTTATTCCCTAAATTGAAGCAATAACTCACCTGAGAATCTTTTAAGCCCAAGCGTTCTGCGAGTTTCTTGCGATCCGGCTTACTGATATATTTTTGCTGCTGGAAACGTTTCTCCAGACCCTTTCGCTGCGAATCTGCAAAGGCCCCCAAATAAAACAATTAAAATTAATTAAAACCCGCAAATGCTTCAAACTCCAACCAACCTGAGAAGACTGCACGACGCATCATGCCACGTCGTGGCTTGCCACGTGTTGAATGCGCCCAGGGAAATCCTTGACCCGGCGGCAGGGGAAACACTTGAGCGCCAACTGAAAGCAGTGTGAGAAAATGCATTTAGATTTGTGTGTTGTTATGTCATGCGTGCCCAGGAACACTTGTTAATGACTTGCCCCAGCTGCACATACTGGGAATGCACACAATGGGTACCCAAACTGTTGTTATTGTTGTTGTTGTGGTTGCACAGTAATTACAACGCATTAGATGTGCGTAGGTTAGGTCGGGTGTCCAGTTTAGTACTTACCACTCATATAGGGATTCCGGCAGTGCGCCAGCAGTGAATGCAAATGCGGATGATTGAGCGTATGTGGCAGAAAGGGCGTCGGACGACTGGGCATGGGTTTGGCTATGCCTGGATGTGCCCCTGGTGGCAGTGGCAGCGGTGGGGGTGTGGCATGCGCATGGTTATGTGGCACTGTTGGTGGTCCTACTGTTGCTTGACCTGGCAACAGTTGCTGCTGCTGCTGCTGATGCAGCTTTTCTTGCGTTAATCTTCGATTGTTGTTATCCTCAATGTTGTTGTTGTCAGTAGCGATTTCATGCGGTCGACTATCATGGCCATTGGCAGTGCCTCCATTGTGGTTGTTGCTGCTGCTGCCGCTGCCACTGTTGCAAGTGTGATTGTTGTCGCTATCACTAATTGTGCTGCCAGGTGACGACGATGCGGCCGACGTCGCTGTGGTTTGCGGTTGACAACTATTGCCGTGCTGCTGTTGTTGTTGTAACTGTTGGTGTTGTTGTTGTTGCTGCTGATGCGTTAGAAATGCGGGATGTGGAAAGTGTCCATGAGGATGATGATGATGGGATACAGGCCCCAACTGATGGTGTTGCTGATGCTGCTGGTGTTGCTGATGATGATGATGGTGTGCAGGACTAAGGTGCGAAGGATGCTGATGATATTGATGTGCGTGTTGTTGTATGAAGTTTTGTTGTAGATAAGGCCAAATATGCTGCGGTTGCATAAATTCTGTAAAGGAGTAAGATAAAAGTTGTGATGTGAAAAGAAATCGGAATTGTTATAAGAATATAAGCAATTATATCATCGAGGGAGACCGCTCTATGAAGAAGACAATGGAGACAACTTGTGTATAGCTTGAAACCAGCCTAGAAAACAGTTCGGAATCTGTGACGCCGAAGATGGCTTAGTAATAATAATAAAAGCAATTAAAAAAGATTATTAGGAAGAGTCGGTATAGATTGATCAGCAACTTGAAGAATCTGACACAGCATATTATAATTTCTTCACAGATTAATGGTGAAAGTAGAAGTTATCTGGAGAAATGTGAATTGGGATAAGTTTCCGGAGACTGAAAATTGTATACATTTATTTTTAATACTTTACAATCTGAATGTGGCCCAACCAAATCTGTGCAGTTCAGAGGCATAGAGTCGCCTAGTAAAAGTGGAGCTACTAATTTTTAGTAAGTAACCAAAGGAATGTCCTTTCAAAATTCATCTAGTACCAAGCTAGGATGCTGTAGAGGTTCTACAAGGAATGTAATTACATATTAATAAAGTAATTTCTATTAATGTAGCAAAGGAATATCTCGAATTCGGAGGAGTCGGTGTCGATCCAATATACAGTGAATTTCAAAGCTATAGGACAGTCTGAAATTTTTTTGTTCAAATGTAAATATTTCGGTTCATAAGCACGATCCACCAAAACTTCCTTTTACAAAAACAACTGCCTAATATTGGAGCTTTTAAATTACCGTAAGGTTATTGCACTATTGCTTCACACGGTGCTTCGCAATAGCTTATGCATGGATAAGTCATTTTTAATGCAATTTTGGTCGTTTCATTACTATAGGACAGTGATCTATTATAAGGAAATTAAGTGTAAGGATGGCATAAATACATTTTATTTCAATTTGAAATCACTTTTCGGTAATTTTATGATAAATCGATGCAATTTGTGAATATTAGTTTATGGTAGAGAGACCATATAATTGCGAAAAACGACGTGGGCAGAGGATGATGTATATTTTATGGAAAAACATATAAACCGATAACATAATTATATATGGAATTTCTTTAGAATCATCGAGAAATAAGTAAAAAATAAAGTAAATGAGAATTCACAGGCTTTCTGACCGTAAGAGTCGCTTTAAAAAGGATATTCGCGAGTTTATCTACTTGAATTTAGACGTTGTCCTGTTAAAATAATAGCATTTCGCCGAAGTTTTACATCGAAATGGTATCAAAACGCTCAGACAGACATGTCAGTATTCGCCGCTGCTCATTTCAGATGAGTTTAATAGGGGGTCGAGGTTTAACTGGCTTTAAACGCGCCCCGCACAAAAACCAAGCCGCTTCTAAAATTTCGCCAATAAAAATTTCATTTTATCCTTTGCAAATCCCTCCAATTGTAATTATATTCACCCGGACTACTCGAACTCAATGATTTCTAATTGGAAAATATAAAAACAATCAACCTTATAAGGAGAATCTTTAAAAAAAATGCACGAAAAATTACGAAAAAGCTCGCTTATTGAATTCCTAGTGAATTCAAAGCGAGCATTTCTTTAGTGGTTCAAGATTTGGACATCCTGACATGCGTCTTTCGTGGGCCCTTCTGGACGATTTGCTAAATTGTAGTTTTGGACACTTTATGGTCCACTAATGGCATCAACTCTGAGCAAGGAACTAAAAAAAATTATGAATTTTTTAAGATTATTCGTTTTTGCCACTCCAAAACCTTACCAATAATCTTTTAAATAAATTTTTTTTATTTCTCGATGTTTCTAAAGAAATTACAAATTCCAAATAATTATGTATCGGTTCATATGTTTTTCCATAAAATATACATCACCCTCTGCCAACGTAGTTTTTCGCAATTATATGGTCTCTCTACCATAAACTAATATTCACATATTGCATCGATTTATCATAAAATTACCAAAAAGTGATTTCAAATTGAAATAAAATGTATTTATGCCATCCTTACACTTAATTTCCTTATAATAGACTACTGTCCTATAGTAATGAAACGACCAAAATTGCATTAAAAATGACTTATCCATGCATAAGCTATTGCGAAGCACCTTGTGAAGCAATAGTGCAATAACCTTACGGTAAATTAAAAGCTCCAATATTAGGCAGTTGTTTTTGTAAAAGGAAGTTTTGCTGGATCGTGCTTACGAACCGAAATATTTACATTTGAACAAAAAATTTTCAGACTGTCCTATAGCTTTGAAATTCACTGTAGATGTCGCAAATGAATATGGATTGATCAAGTCTTATGCAAATCAGTAGTTGAAATTTCAAAAGAAGAGTTGGACTGAACTCCCAAGGTAGCATAGGCCGCTGGTTGCCAAGAACAATATGACGTCGGACGTTGGAAGGGCAATTGCGAGCTTCTGGCAAGAAGTTGAAGAAAGTTGGTTGAGGTCCTTTGCTTTGACTAAGAAACTAAATTAGTACACTTATCAAAGGGTGGTTGAGTAGGTGGAAAATTAAATAATCGTAGAAAGAACGAAGATTGGATCAAAAAACGTCGATGTCAATACTCACGCGCCTTCAGCGAAAATCAATTAAGAAAATGCAATAGATTTGCTTAAGCTACATATATGATAATATATTCCAAATCAACCTGGCAGAGAATATATATTTTTGGATTTCTTGATACCTTTTTTACTTTCTTTGGAGCCCTGTGCTCCTCAAGGAGTAAAGGAACTTACAATTTTCTTTTTCCAAAATAGCCAAGTAGTGATCTTTAACAAGCAGTGGCGGATCTACGAGGGTGATTTTCGGGTCCGGACCCCACCCAAAAGTTGGAAAAAAAAGTTGCTCGTCTTTTGCGACCTCTATATATACACTGCTAGGTAAGGAACCCACTCTAAGATCCAACACTGGATCCATCACTGATATGGGTCTTAAACAAGGGCGCTGATGGAGAGGCAGAATATTAAAATTTTATTTGGCTTCTTTTTTATGAGAAGTGGGTCACAAACTTGGTCTTAGAAAATTAATCCCGGTAAAGCCAATTAAGTCAATATTGTTCAAAATTTAATGAAGTTAAGGAGGCTCGCACAAAGATGTATCATTAGGGTTATCAGATGGTCCGAGTGGAAAAAGCGGTTATTCTATGACAGTCTGTGGCCCAAAGACTTGAGAACAGAATCAATCATCACCAAAGTTTCCAAAAGGCTGTTGGATTCTTCTTCTAATACCAACAGATGCTCTTGAAAAATTTATATACAAGAGAGGACGACATAATAATATTTTTTATGATTTTAGGGGAGATCTCTTGAAAATCCAATATTTGAATTTAAACCTTCAAAAATTTTCAAAATGCGCTCAACTCTGGGTTTAGTTTCATACTCTGATCTAAACTTATGGAAAATATACTTAAGGGGTCTTACTAATAATACTACTAAAACCTCATTTCTCAAAAATTAATTACTAGAAAACTGTTACATAGTAAGACCCCCTTAAATATTTCGTAAAATATATGAAAAGTTGATCGGTCTAATCGAGCGAAAAAATCAAATACTTTTGGAAAAAACCGAACAAGTGAACATGGAACAGAAAAAGCGAAAATGTTCGTTCAAGAGCAGATACATGATAACCCAATGTATTGGCCAAAGTAGATACTTTTTTCTCAAGCCTTGTACAAAACCAGTTAAGTCAATTTTTTCGATTATTTTTCGTGACTTCAATAAGTTTCCACGTATTGTACTTCTTTCAAATAAGTCCACCTTTAATCTAAGTCTTTATTGCGTAAGTTATTTTAAGGTAAAATCTAAGCTTATTCATCAACCATTTAATAATTCCCGAATTCCCTTAGCGTGCTGACGGATCAAAGTTTCCTGACGCGTCACCTTCAACCTTCGTCTAAAACTTGAAGAGCGCCCCAAACGCTGCTTTGAAGTGCCAAGTTGGCATAATTAAACAGCTGCCAGGCTGCCACCAACACATGAAAAACTTTACACATATTCGCACAGTTACACACTCATGCACACAGATACACTTTTGCACACACACCTTGACAGCAGACGCCTTTGCCGCCATTGTTGCTTGGCGCCGACGTTTTCACTTCATGTGGAAAACAAACAAAAGTTTTGCTCCTTTGATTTTGTTTTCAAATGTAGAGTAGGGCGGGGGAAAAGCGCAGGCAACACAGTGGAAATTTAATTTTCTAATTAAACACCCAGGCATACATACAAACAAACAGACACATAGATACACACACATACACAGAAGATACGCTGCAGGATATGATTTTAATTCGATTAGACTGAAACAATTAACGTATTAACGCCTCTTTAGTTTTGCGTTCACGCACACAGCTACATGCAGGAAATACACACAGATACACATATATACTTATGTGCATGTGTGTGTATTTGTGCGTTTGATTGTTTTAATTCATGCATTCAATTTGCTACCACGTTTAATCTTTTTGGCCAAAAGTTTTTGGAGCAGCCATTTTCATATGTATGTGTGTGACTAGTCTTCACCATTTTATATTCATTTTGTCTGCGTGTGCGTGTGTATCTGTGTGTCTGTGGCACATATGTGCCTAATGAGCGTACAAATTAAGTTATAATTGTTCGTTTTGTTTTTGGCGGTTTTGCGACTTTTGTGACTTTTGCATATGACCGACCAAACGGCACCATTTTGGTGAATTGTTTTTATATAACCTATTTCCCATCCTCCCCAACAGACTTCTCTATCTACATTTGGGCATGACAATTGTTGTTTTTATGTTGCAAAAAGTTAATTTGCGGCTATCTTCTAATAGGCAAAAAGCTGTGTTTCTCATTATGGCTGTCGTTAAATAAATATAAAATAGTTTGTAATTAGTTGGCAGTTTGTTAACGTCTTTGAGATATTGAACATGGAAAATGTTGCTCATCAAATGTGTACTAATTAATAAACTTGAAAAGCATATGTGTGGAATAATTAATATCTTGGGGATGTTCAAATATAGCTATTAATTGAATGAGATAATCTGTATAATATAATACAAATATTTTCTTTGTAGCAGTTTTAGAGTTATTTTTTTTGGGGCAGATGATTTTCATTCAGGATGATGAGTAGATGATAAGACTCTAAAAGTATTAGGCATTCTGAGATGAAATATATAAATGATATAAATTGTGTCTTTTAATTTTTTTTCTGAAGAATTTATAGCTTAAGCTCAATAACTTTTTGCTGAAGAAATTTTCAGAATTGCTTTTTTTTTTTTAATCATGAACTATTGTTGGTAGCAGTGGTGGATCCATGAGGATGATTTTCGGATCCGGACCTCGCCCAACCGTTCGAAAAATGGCATGAACATACTCTTCGCAGTGATAAAACACCCCCCAAACCAAATCCTAGATCCGCACCTGGTTGGCAGTATTCTTTTCTCATGTATATTATTGTGTAAAATATTAAAATTAAAAAATAATAAATAAATAATTATTTTCAAAATTAATTTTAGTTCAAACTTTTAACTTGTTATTCTATAATGCAATTAATCAAAAATATATATTGCTTGTCAAAAAAGTCTTGCGGTATTTTTATTGAATTTTCAATTGTTCATAAAATTGGTTATAATAATGCGATTTAAGTCAAATATGCGCCGTTTTGTTCGATGACGAGTTCCCAACGAGATGCCAACTTCATAATGCCCCTCTTATAGAAGCTCGCTTCCCTATTGTCAAAAAACTCGGAGAGCCAATTTTCACAGGACTCTCTTGTGGACAACTTCCGATTACCAAGCGCGTTCGTCATGGACAGAAATAGGTGGTAATCACTTGGTGCGAGATCCGGACTATACGGTGGATGCAAAAGAACCTCCCATCCGAGCTCCCGGAGCTTCTGGCGCGTCACCAAAGATGTGTGTGGCCTGGCGTTGTCCTGATGGAAGACAATTCGGCCTCTGTTGATCAAAGATGGCCTCTTCTGCATGAGTGCTGCATTCAAGCGGTCCAGTTGTTGGCAGTACAGGTCCGAATTGAGCGTTTGGCCATAGGGGAGCAGCTCATAGTGGATGATTCCCTGCCAATCCCACCAAACACACAGAAGAACCTTCCTGGCCGTCAATCCAGGCTTGGCCACCGTCTGGGCAGCTTCCCCGCTTTTCGACCACGACCGTTTACGCTTCACGTTGTCGTAAGTGACCCACTTTTCATCGCCAGTCACCATCCGCTTCAAAAACGGGTCGATTTTGTTGCGATTCAGAAGCGATTCGCATGCATCCATACGGTCAAAAATGTTTTTTTGCGTCAAGTCGTGTGGCACCCATACATCGAGCTTCTTTTTCAATCCAAGCTTCTTCAAATGGTTCATAACGGTTTGATGACTCATGCCCAGCTCTTGGCCGATGCTACGGCTGCTACTATGCCGGTCTCTTTCGATCAATTCAGCGATTTTATCGCAATTTTCGACAACAGGCCTTCCGGACCGTGGCGCATCTTCGATCACCTCTGCACCAGAACGAAAACGTTGAAACCATCGTTGTGCGGTGGAAATGGAAACTGTATCGGGTCCATAAACTGCACAAATTTTATTGGCAGCATGAGATGCATTTTTGCCTTTATCGTAGTAGTACTGTAAAATATGCCGTATTTTCTCTTTATTTTGCTCCATGTTTGCGACGCTATAACTCACGAACGACTAAAAGCAAACAACAATTAATCAAACACGTGTTAGCACGTGAAAAGAGCTTTCCAAAAAGCTTTAGCGTGAACCGATGCGACGAATACAACTAGAATTACGCGCTTGCAAAGACAAGCTTGCGGAAATGCCGCAAGACTTTTTTGACAACCTAATATTTTTATGAAACGCAATTTTAAAATTTTTAATCGCCAATCCAAACCGATTACCTGGAGATAAAAAGTACCCAAAGAAATAGTCAATGGTGTCTTTAGGTGGAGATCATCAAATCATATCTTGTTGAATCTGAATTTTTAAACTTAGTTTTTTAGTCCTTTTATTCGATTCTCGGTTCAATAAATTATTATTTTTTGTATGTTTATAAATTATAATTTTAAAATTTGTGATCGCCAATCTATACCGATTAAATGGAGATATCATAAAAAGATCCAAAAAAATGGTCAACATTACTGGGTATATTTAGGGAGAGACTCTGATTATATCTAGTTTAAAAATTTGTAAGACTTTTTTTCTAGCCTTTTTATTGGATTCTCAGTTCAATATTTTTTTGAAATATTTAATTTTTGTTGTACATTTTTTTTTGATTTAAAACATAAAATGAACATTAGATAGTTGAATTATAAACCAAATACTAAGTAATCTCCATAATCCACTAACATTTTTCACTGCAACTTGTAGATCGTGTGGGATCTCAGATCTATATGAAATGAGTCATCGCAGAACACGGCAGGGAGGATAATTTGAAACTGAATCTGTGAAAAATCTTTGAAGATACCCATGTGCCAAGTAACTGCTCTCTCTCAAAATTTGAGTTCTGGGTAGGTTAGGTTTAGTCCGAAAACTTTTGGGACAAAAATCGGAGAATCTAGTGGAAATTCTACATTTTTTAAAGTCGCTGAATCCGAGTTAAAAAAAAAAAACTCAAGCAAGAAAGGGCTCTGAGATTGTTTTCATAATATTTTCGGTTATGTGATTTTATGGACCACAGAATCGAAATCAGCGGGCCTAAAACCTATAAAAAAAAACAGGGTCCATCTTCAAAACCGAAAATGGTATTTTTCCGAGTCTGTATGGGTTAAAACCATGGGCCGATCGACGGGGGCTTTTACTAAGGATTCTCTCAACTTGGAAAAATGAGTTGAAAGAGCAAATCCTAGAACCGCACCTGGTTACAACTTATTATAATATTTTTGTGAAATAAAATTGTTGTAGCCCCAGAATGTTTAAAATCTGAGAAATATAATGGGACCATCACTTAAGATTATGCTACGTACTTTAACTTTGGAGATGTTTCTAAATTTAACGTAAATATAGATAACTAGAACTGATAGATCCAAAGCTTGCGTCCTTTATACAATACGATTTACAAATGATGTAAGGAATCATATAAAAAATTATAAATTTAAACAAAGGTCGATGGGGATATGCTCTTCCTGTTTTTTTGGGATCTTAAGTACTTTTCAATAAAATGTGAGTTGACATTTGAATATAAGATAGCTTTCAACTTAAATTTTGTATATTTTCTATATTTTCTAGATCTTTAGGAATATACAATTTTTAAAGGTAAATTAACTTTCAATATCTTTTGACAAAGAAGAGTGCCAGAAAAGGAATTCTTCAGTGAAGAAAACGATTTTATTATTGGTATTATCCTAAAAGAACTATAGAAAAACTCAATTTTTGACTAAGATTAACTCTGTGATCTAGTCAATTGTTTTTTAAAGCTACTAAGAGTTTTAATTCTAAGATACATTCATTTCAAAGTTTTATGTATAAATATATTTTTTTAACTTGTTTAAACATTATAGAACCTATCAAGATTTATTATTTAATTTCAAGCAAAAGCGAAAAGTACGATAAAATCTCCAATACTGTATGAAAAGGCATAATATCACAGCATTATAATCTCATAATTTATAAGGTTGAATATTTTGAGAATAAATTGTTTAAGACTAAGCTCTTTCAATATTTGATTATAGCCAATAAATAGATATATAAATTCGAAATAAAAATGATACTTATAGCTTCTAAGATTTTTAATGTTTTTATACACTTTCTTGAAAATTTTATAAAAATTTTACGTATCTGTGTCATATCTTTAAAGCATGGCCCCAGCTCTGACAAGATTCTAGATAATAGTTATTTCATTATAAACATAATATTCCAAACAATAAAATAATTATTCCCAGAATCAATAAAATTTTATGCGAAAGTGCTGTGAACTCGTCACGAGAGGTAGATACAATCTATATCCTATAAATAGTTCACTATAGGTGTAAATGACAGTTATTGTTCCATTGTTAAACACTTACTACAGATTTAACCTCAAAAACGTGCACAACTCACACCCAACAATGACCACAGACACGTGTCTGCTATAAAATCCATTGCGCAAACTGTGGAATCATTGCAAAAAAAATCCATAAAAAACATAAAAAGTATCTGAAACAGCCCACTCATTAATAAAAAGGGAAATAATACGAGAAACACATAAACTAATCGCATGACAATTAAAATCCCACAATCCCCACAACAAAAAGGAACAACGACAAAGCAATTGCCAATTTGGTATTCACATGCTAAAAAAGGATCAAAACTAAGCCACAAAACGTTAAAAACCGACGACAAAGATACAGTTACATTGACTGATAGCCGATTTGTTACGCCTACTTTTTTGTTTTGTTTTTGCTTTAATGCAGCTCTGTGGCAACCCTCCGTATAGCATGCCACAAAGCAGCACGCGCAGAAGCAAAGGAAACAGTTGGAACTGGTTCTGCGCAGCATTTGTAATGGGCAGGATTTGTTACCGGATCTATTTGGACTCATCATCATGCGCGCTCAATAATTTAAACATGATTAGGTCTGGTTGTGTTTTTACAGCCTGCAAGCTGGCTGGCTGCCTTGAGGGGCTTAAAGGATGTGCGTTCCTAAGGGTGGGGGGTTTCAAAACATGGACTCATAAAAAAAAGAGAGCATAAAGCCGGTAGGCAAAACAAAATTGAAGTCCTTGCCTTGTATCCTCTCTATTGTTCGTAACTTTTTCTCATTTCGTTTGTAAAAATTGTTTTTCTTTCAGCTTTTGGATGGAAACTGTTTCCAGGTATTGTTTATGTTTGGCATTAGGCACGGCAAATTAATTGCCAAGCCGCGTTTATTGCGTACTTAATTTGAATCTAAAGCTGAATTTATAACAATCAGGGGTTTTTGGCCAATTTCGATACGTGATAATAGAATAATATTATTTATTGTAGAGACTACAAATTAAATGGGTAAGAGGTTATGGCGAAAGATGGGTTAAGCCTTTTGCCTCAAAAATGGCTTAGAGCTATAGCGATCTTCCGGATAGATGATAAAAAGGAGAAACTAGCGATTTATCTTAGGAATAGTAAATTATAATAATGATGACTCCCCCACGAAATGTTCCTAAGTACTCGCTGTGCCAAAATCTACTAAAAAATCATGGAATCATCATGCTTATATATTTGTAATTTAACATTTTGTTTAAAACTAACAGAGATTTCAAAAATGACGGACGTAAAGTCGGGCGCGGACGACTTTAGGATACCCTGTACCACTAGCTTGTAATAAAGTCCGATTTCTTCACAAAAAACCAAAAACAGAAGAATTTTTAAGCAAAAATTTTTTTTGACCGATCGTTCCTATGGGAGCTATATGATATAGTCAACCGATTTCTATCAAATTTGACACAGTGCCTAAATACCTTAAAAAAGACACAAATGCCAAATTTATTTCAAATATCTTTACAAACAAACAAAACACATCGAATTTTGTATAAAAAACGTGTTTCTGGACCGATTGGTCCTATGGGAGCTATATGATCTAGTCAAACGATTTGGATTAAATTTAGTACAGTGCTTAAGAACTATAAAATACTCACGAATGTCAAATTTGGTCCCAATATCTTAACAAACAAACGAAACACAAAAAATTTTGTTCAAAAATCGATTTTTTGGAAGATCGGACCTATGGCAGCTATATGATATAGTCAACCGATTTTGTTCAAATTTGGCACATTGCTTAAGTGGTCTAAAAAATTTCCGAACGCCAAATCTGGTTAGGATATCTTTATTAAAAAACGAAATATAGCGAATTTTTCTTTAAAAAAGCTATTTTGGCCGATCGGTCCTATGGGAGCTATATGATATAGTCAACCGATTTCGATCAAATTTGGTACAGTGATTGGGAACTATAAAAAACTTTCGAATACCAAATTTGGTTACGATATCTTCATAAACAAACGAATTATTCATCTAAAACGCTTTTTTTTTTGTCGAGGTCGTCTCAAACACCCCCACGGGAGCTATATAATTTATCCCCGATATCAAAAAAATAAAATAAACTTGCCTCCTATGGAATAATATGGGATCTAATGTGAAAGTTTGGTAACTCTAGCTCTTACCATCTCTGAGATCTAGGCGTTCACACGGACAGACGGACAGACGGACATGGGTATATCGACTTCTCTATTCACCCTGATCATATTTTAGGTAACTTTGGGGTGTCTCCGACGTCTCCTTCTATATGTTACATACATTTTCGGCTTGCACAAACTTAATATACCCTTGGTACCATACTGTACAGGGTATAAAAAGAGTCCATAAGAAATTTAGTTATCAGTGCCAAACTCTGTTAAGGAGACCAAAATCATTGAATCATCGGGCTAAGGCTATCAATTACCCCTGGGAATAGAAATATTCGTAGTTTAAAAAATACGCAAACCCAAAAGTGATTTCAGAAAGAGGCCAAACTATATTTAGTAGATTAAGAAGTCTCATGCTAGCACTTGAGATAGTTCTTAATTCCCTCCAGATGAGGACTGACGTTGAGATTATACAAAATTTTAGCTATTTCCAGTGGCGGATCCACGTGGGTGGGTCTCAGGTCCGGACCCCCGCAGATTGAAAGACTTTTGCGAGCAAAATACACACTCTTCGAAGTGAAGCATCCCATCAAGATCGATTCCTAGATCTTGCGGATATTTCTTTATTTTGCTAGTATTCAAAAAAACTTTAGGGACGTTTTATTAATCTGATCCTTTTAATAATAAGATTCTTTCCTCATTTTATTGAAAAAAGGATTGCCTAAAATGTGAGATTTGAACGATCTTAAGGATGTTTCAGTAAATATGTATTTGGATTGCTTTTGTGTTGAAATTTGATTCAAAGAGGCATCTAATAGATTACTGTTTCTTTGAAACTCTGTTGAAATTTCTGGTTGATTTCTTTCTTCGCTAATTGTTTTCAAAAACCTATTTTTGAGTTATGATTTTTACAAAATTTGAATTATCTCTTGTTTTTTTCATGCCAAAAAGAGATTTTATATAAAGCAAATATGATTTTTAGACAACCCCAATTTACAAAATATAAAAATAAATAGCTGGAAACATAAATAAGTACCACGTTCATATACAATATATGTGAAGATCGTATAAAATATGAAGACGTTCTAAGAACTTTTGCCAAAAATTTGTAGATAGGTTTTTTCTTCGAGAGAAATTGCTTGAAAAATTGTTCGGACTAAAGAATAAGTCGGAGCTGTGTTCCAGTAATCTCTTTCAAAAATATTTAAAAAATTTTTTTAAGTGCGTTGAAAATATATTATGACAATTTTTGACGTTAAGAGACGGCTTTGTCTTATTTTCATGAGAAATCTCTTAAAAATTCTTGGAAAAAGAGCTTTTTACATTGCAGTGTTGTACTAGAAATCTCTTTTAACCAAATTAGAAAAAATAGCGCGTAGTAAAAATTTAAGGAAAGTAGTTTGAAGTTTAAGGTTTGCCTTTTTTTCATGAGAAGTTTCTTAAAAATCGGTCTTTCACAAGAATTTAAATGATTTTGGGTTGTGTCAGAGATCTCTTTTAACCAAATTTAAATAATTATTCATCAAAGCTTTGGAAATATATTATAAACATAATTGAAGTTTCTTAACGGCTTTGCCTTATTTTCATGACAAAATTTCTTGAAAAATTTGTCCTTCGAAAGCATTTAAATGTTGTCAGGTTTCTCCAGAAATTCCTTTTAACCAAATTTCAAAAATATTCTTTTAATCTTTGGAAATATATTATAAACATATTCGAAGTTCACAAACGCGTTTGCCTTGTTTTCATAAAAAATTACTCTAAAAATCGGTTCTTTATAAGAATATTAAAGTTGTTGCGTTGTTCCAGAAATCTCTTTTAACCAAATTAAGAAAAGTCAAGCGTTGTAAAAATTTTAAGAAAATTTTTTAAGTTTATTGACGGCTTCGCTCTATTTTCATAAGAAATATCTTGAAAATTATTCGTTCAAAAGCATTTATATGTTGTTAGGTTGTGCCAGAAATATCTTTGAACCAAATTTAAAAAATATTGATAAAAGTGTTGGAAATATATTAGTTTCGTATTTGAAGTTCTTAAGCGGTTTTGGCTTATTTTCATAAGAAGTTTCTTGAAAAATCTGTCAATCAAAAGTATTAACGTATTGTTGAGTTGTCTGAAATCTCTTTTATCAAAATTAAAAAATAATGCTTTGGATGTTAGGAAAATTTTTGAATTTGAATTTTACAGACTGCTTTGATTAAATTTGGAAATTCTATATTATGAAAATTTTTGACCGACGGATTTTGTAAGAGATTCAAAAGTATTCATATACCACAACCGCTTAGAGATTCTCAGACAAACTTAAAAAGATTAAGCGCTTTCCAAGTTTACTCTTGTACTTTAGAAGGTTTTTAAGGTTGAGATTCAGACATTTCTCTTACAGAGAGATTACAAGTTTTCTAAGATCTTAACTGGGCTTAGACCAAGATTTAACTCGGAAAATATTTCTGATCTCAATGCAAAGTAAAACGAATCCCAAACACTGAGCCCCGATTGTACTTTGACTAGGCAACAATGTCGTTTATTAGATCATACATAATTACAACTGGAAAAGCGGCTAATCTAATCTTTGTAGAATTCTTCAACCAAACATTTCTCGATTATCTCTCTCGCTCACCATTTCTAACGCGCACACCTTCCCGCGTATCCCCCAGTATAGCCGAGACGCTGAACTTTAAGATGGGCTTGGTATTGTTATCCTTGAGTATTGTGGTCGCAGACACAGTGCTCGAGTCCTTGGGCTCCACTTTGGGCAATTTAATTGCCGTGGCGGCAACGCGTCGTCGCTCCTCAAGCTCCACATTGATCAGTTCCACATCGTCTGCCATGTCTTCATCCAAATCCTCATCATGCTCCACACTGGCCACATCGGCAACAATTTCATCCTCTTCATCGTCTTCATCATCCTCATCCATTTCTTCAATACTGTCCGCACTTTCGGCACTATTTTCACGACACTTATCACATTTGCGCTTATAGCCTACACCACTGGCGCTGCAGCTGGTGCAGCACAAGTCCAGGCGCTCCGCCGCATCACGCTCCACGCCGGCGGCGGCATAATTACCCGATGCCGCCACCGCCGCCGCCTCCTCGGCAGTGCTGCGACTGAGCAACATTTGGCTTAAGCTTGTCTTTAGCTGTTGGTCACTGTAACTTTGGCGTTGTGCATGCAAAAGACTGTCCACTAGGAACGCTGTAGACATGGCCACAGCGGAAGATTAGCCGCAGCGTTCTAACGGTTTATAGGATGCACTCGTTGCTACGCTCGTTAAAATAATATCTCAGTATGTCTGTGTGACGTCACTCGTCTCTCGCGTGCTGCGCGTCGCGTACGCGTCGAGTGCTGAAATCAAACTGAACAAACAGCAGCCGCAGCGGCTCTGGCCGTGCGAGGACCAGGCGAGTCCTGTGTTCAGAGTTCTGAGTCCCTCGCTGCTGCTGTGATAACGCAGGGGCTGCGCCAGTTAGGGGTTGCTCGGCGGTGGTTGGTCTGTTTCTCCTGCCCAGTCGTTGCGTTCGTTGTTCGTGCTTTATGTGGCACGTGACGTCAGGCTTATGTACTGCCAACTGTCTCGCTAAAATGCCACCGTGTGCTCGAGCTGAGTCCTTTTTGCTACCTTCCTGGCTGGCGCTGTTATTGTTGTACGCTTTTTATTTGATTTTATTTGTGTGAAAACAATAAAAATTTAATTTTCTTGTTTTGTACGGCAACGTCGACGCCGACTTTGCTGCCTTGAACTGTTACGCTTGCTCTTTATGAGTGTGTGTGAGTGTGTGTGTCTGCGTGTGAGTGTTTGTTTTGCCTCCATTTTGTGTTTTTGTTTTTAATTCTTATTGGATTTTTGGTCTGTTTTGTGCGCACAGTGGGTCTCGTTTTTTTGTTGCCAGGCATTGTTGTTTTTTATGCATTATCAATGGGGTACTCAAAAAGATTTAATAAGTGTAATATCGACCGATACAGAGAGCTATAAAAGAATTATGATATTCATATTTATAGGCATTTTGGGTAAAGATTTTATTTTACTTAATTTATGTGGCTTATATGGGGTAAAAATGATTGACTTTTTTTAATCTATTAAGTCCGTATTCGCTTTCTTAATCTTTTTTTTTTTGTGGGATCATTAATAATGATTTTTCAACTATATTATACGCCTTGGTTCAAAAGTTGTAAGTAAAAGTTGTCCTTAAAGTTGTAAATGGGAAATTATTAACCAAAATATGCTGAATCTTATGAAACTAATCGATTTTGCTACTGTATGCTACTTCTTGAAAATATTGAGGTTTTTCAGAATATTATGTGTTATGCAGTATGCTGAGTGTGATTCACATTTGGAACATCAACACCGCACTGACGCTCTGAGAACGACAGTTCGCAATTAAATGGGGAACATATTGCTCTAATAGATCAAAAAGTAAGTAGTGTTGTGACATATATTAGTAAACAATTGCCGAATCGCTGTCGAGTTCGCGAAAAATTAAAAAAATGGCTTACTAATAAAAAAACATACCAATTGGTCTTAATTTTAAGATCAACAAAGTTGTGATTCCAAAAGTTAACTATGAAAAAGATAAAAAAAAACATTTTAAATTTGAATATGAAAAAAAAAATTACGTATTATTTTATGTTTGTTATCAAAGAAAAAAGTGTTGAGCTCGATTTGTTTTATAGAAATTAAAAAAAGTATAATTTTTTTGGGTAGCCCTTTGGAAAATATTATAGACTTTTTTCACTTTAATTTTTTAGCTCCAAAACCAGAGATCGCAATTAACCGTAGAAAAAAGGTGTATAATGCGTTTTTGGACATTCCCCTTGGAATTTTCTTTCAGATTTATAAAAACTCGAGCACAAATCTTTGATAATTAAAATTTGCAGAAACCTAAAGTTTTTGAGTCACATCGCTTTTGTCGCGATTTTTTTTTTTTTTACTTAACATAATATACGAGGTGTGTTCAAAAAGTAAGTTCTAGGTTTCAAATTTCGCGGGCAATGTATTTTCGATTATCGATTTTTTTGTTTTGTTGTGTTGGTATACTCTTCCCGAACATCTGTACCAAATTTCAAGTGAATGGCATTTTTTTACATAAAAAATTTAATTAACCATATTAATAATGTAACCCTAAATTTAACGAATAATAGTCAAATTTATAGAAGACCAATAAGATTTCATGTCATTGATCTTTCAAATAGATTTTAATTCTGAATTTTATTATTATTTTTTTGTTATTTATACTTTTAATAATAACTAGTTCGCATATAAAAAATGTCATAATCTTGTACCATTTTTTCGAAATAATTTTGTTTATTTGAAAATGATCCATTTGGAAATAAAAACGTAGTTTGGAATTTTTTATTTGTGGGAATGTATGCAAATCTGAATTTTATTTATGTATTTAATTTTTAAAGTGTTTCAATATAATATGATATCCCATTAAAAATGGTAAAAAATCTGTTTTTAAATTGAATATTTTTTTGCATATATTTTTACAGAATAATATTCGTACTAATGATAAACTTTATAGAGTTTGGTCTTTTTCAAGAGCTACATGATGATAGATAGAGATAGAGATCGACAAGCTGATCATTTTTGCAACTGAATCTTGCTATTTTCTACGCTTTCTTTTTATAAAATACAATGAGAAATACAAACTTTGAATATTCTTGAATTTTTGGCGTACAAATGGTAGGCATTATAGAGATTGGACTTTTTTCAAAATTTACATGAGGATGGATGTATAAAGATTAAGAGGCTGATCCTTTTTGCATTCCTTGCTGTTTCTCACGTTTTATTTTTGTGAAATATATGATAAAATACAAATCTTGATTACTCTTGACCTTTTAGATTCCAAAAAGATTCTTTTTGAATTCAAGCTTTTCCTGATATTGCCTTCAAAGCGAGGATATACAGAGGTCATGTCAGTCGATGGAAAGCTAAGGGCTATTTCCGAAGTAATTTGCTGCGTAGAATCCGAATCCCGAGAATTGGCCATTTACGCCAGGATTAAGAGATATTTGACATTGGCCTGTGCAATTTTACATACATTTTTTAATTGAAAATCTGGATAATCATGATGGTGAAAAGGGAGCAACATTTTGTTTCTTTTGAAGTATAATTTTTTTTTTTTTTTCTTTAAATTTTTTTAAATTATTTTGATAAATAGTACGGCCTTAAAAAAACAATAAAATTTATTATTTCCCCGTCACATCAGAGGTTTTCTAAATTTATGGGAAGCAAAATCAAAAGGTTAGCAAGCCAAAATTTTATTTTAAATAGTACTAGTTTACAAATTTAAGGGTCATCGAGTGAACATGGGGTCGAGAATCTTGAAAATAACAAAATCTAGTTTTTTAGATATATTCGAAAAACATGTTTTTGCAGATGCTTTAGTTTTTCGTTAATATCTCAAGAATAAAATTTTGTATCGATATGATAGGTAATTGGATTGAAAAGTAGTGATTTCCAGTGATAAGTAAAAATTATCAAAGTTACAGACAACCAATGTCGAAAATTTTTCGTGTTTCTCGACACTAAATTACCGTAAAATACCTTTTTTACGAAGATTAATTTTTTGTGCTAGCTAGTGTAATCAGCTTGACTTATATTTCTGTAGATCTTTTCTTCTTCTCCTGCTATCCTTGACTCGCAGTGGAGCATAGTGCCTCAGATCTTTTAACAAATACATATCATTTGAGCGCGAAAAATTTCTAAAAAAATATATAAAAATCGGACCAACTTGAGAAAACAAATCAGTTTTAGCTATTTAGCTGTTATTAGTATATCGATCAGAGATATCGAATATATTGGTTTCTCACTATTGACCCATCCCTACTTCCAGCAATCAGAGCTACTGTGCCGACTCTCATATATTCGCACTACAGTAAGGTACCCTCACTAACTAACCCCAATATCTTTCACTTCCATTACCAAAAACCATTTTCAGGGACCCCTAACTCTTGGCAATTTGTTGCAGCCCTGGCTGAGATCTAAGCTGAAACAGCAGCTGAAACAAGCAAGTAATGCCAAGAGTCAGTAGATTAACTTTTATTATGACCGCAAATTAGTTGTCCACGGCGCGTTGATGACGACAATCGACAATGATGACTTATTTACTTGTCCATGCCGGCACTCAGGACACTCTCAGCACACGCATACGCCCCGTAGTATCCTGAAAATGTCTTCTCTCCATAGAGCAGATTGAGTTGAGTATATAGCAAGTGGCGTCTTTTGGATGGTACAAGTATATAAGCTTAGAAGCACTCTCTGTGAGCTATCCGTATGTGTGTGCTGACTTTTATTGTGTGCTAGAGACACACATGCACACACACACAGGATATATAGAGTCTCCTCGGCTTGCGGAGAAAAGCAACCCCTGTTGCGGCTCTAAAGAGTGAGCAACGAAAAGTGCAAGTGGTTGTTCTTGCTATTGTTGTTGGGGCGTGGTCTCACTCATAAAACGAGGACTCTCATGGCAACAATAAGAATAAGGATAACAAAGAGCACAGTGGTGCGCGTGTGTGTGTGTGCGTCTCTCTATGTGTATGTGTGTGTTCGTTTGTTTGTTTGGGCTTTGTTTTGCTTGGTTTTTGCGCTGCCATTTGTGGTTTTTTGCTTTCATATGAAGCACGCCTCAGTGTGCGGCAGTGCTCAAAGGATAATGCTGCATCCTGCTACCGCTGCCGCTGCTGGCGTCAAATCGAAGCAAGTAGTACATAAAACATGCTCATATAAGCGTATAAATATGTGATAATAATGATTAAAAGTTCTCATCATGCCGTATGCCATCATCATTTATGCAAAGGATTCAAGCGCTGTCTGTGTCTGGTCTGTGTTGCTGTGTGTGTTTGTGTGTGTGTGTATCCTTACATTTTTATTTGGCACCAACATTGGCTGACTGACTTTATAAGCATGACTTGGTTTTTGGGGTTTGGCTCTAGATTTTTGGCGCTGTTTGCGCAGTTTAAGCAGATTCAGATTTTGTCCTTAGTCCTGTCACTGCCTTATATGCATATGCATGTGTGTGTGTGTGTGTGCGACTCTTTGTAGTTGTCATAATATGAGGACAATTATTTGATAAGTGGGTTGAATGTGCAATGGCAGCTTTCCGTTTGCCAGCGCCATATACATATCCTTTACCCAAAAGTCCTGGCATTATCTGTCACAACGAGGCGCGCTCTTTGACAAATGAAAAAGGTCGAAGGCTTTTATTATTATTGTTGTTGTGGGTGGGGGAGGGATACTGACGATGGTGCTTTCGACATTGTTAGGACAAAGTGTTAAAGACAAAGTTTTAATTGTTTTTCAGCACGAAAATATTTGGCTGTGTTTTGCAGCCAAAAGTGTTAGCTGAATTGGAAATATGTAAATGATTTTCAAGCTTTGTTTTAGTATTATAGCCAAATTAAGTTAAGGCTGAGTTTTTGTTATGGCTTATTATGAGTGTTGTGTGGTATTATCATCATAATAAAGCGAATTAAGTAGCCATTTTAGGTGCGATTTCTTGGAATAAGACGAATAATGCAAAATAGTTGAATGAGTGCTATGATATGAAAGCGATGTTTGTGTATTTTGGAAAGCCTTTTTGAATGCTTTTATTTATCGATAAAAAGAATAGACTTACATATTATATTGGTAATATCCTCTAATTGAAATGGAAACCTTTTTTTAAGAAAATATTTGCATAGGAAATGAATTTGTATGACGATATGATACATTAATTTGGCAAAGGAAAGTGTGTCTAAGTGAGCTTCGATTGAGCGCTGGTACGAGTCCTTATGTTTAATGTTCTTCTAATCCAAGATTTTAATTATAAAATTGATGGTAATAAGAAGGGCAGAAGATGTCAGAAATATTTTGCTAGTTTCGATAGGTACGAATCTATTTTTATGGGATTTATGAAAATATATAGTTTTCTGGGTGAGGGTTCGAAGCAGAGATCACATATTGGGGAGTGAAGCGATTCGTTCTCGGATTTATGTAAAACGCAAATTTCATTCGATGTTGAATTTTGTACCTGAACAAATATAAATCGGCGTGAATATCTTCAATCGGTTAGAAGATATGGCTTATCAAAATATAGTTTAAAAATAAAAAAAACTATTTTCAGTTTTTGATAACTCGATAAATAATCGAAATTCTGCAATAAAATTTGACGATGTTACTATTGGCTAGTAGGTCTACCAAATAGGTAAAAATCATCAAAATCGAAGAAGGTCGGTGAAAAAGTGGTCCTCTTCACTTATTTTCGCCGAATTATTTCGAGCCGAATTCGATGTAATTTCAATTAGAATAGGTTAGATAAAGATAACCTGTATCTTTTTAAAACAAATTTCTAAATAATAAGTCACATAAAAGATGATAAGTTTGAATTGCGATATTACAAACATCGTTATGGAAATTTAATTAAATACACCCCGTATATTTCCATATTTGTGTATAATACAAATTGTGTATAAATAAAAAAAAGAAAGGTCTTTCGATGAACTAACATAAATAGACTTTCGGAATGGGATCGCAATTGTTGGTATTGGATGGCATAATTTGTATATAAAACTGAAAAAGAGAGATACTTCAAGTCGGACTTCCAAGCTAGTTTATAGTGGAATATTTTAAATTCAATGTAGACTTCGGAATGGGGATTATCGAGAGAGAACTTGGAGTGAGCCAAAAGGAATAGTCCTTTATTTTAGATTTTGGAAAACGTGCTCAAATTTATCCTTTAGGCACCTTTTCATTTATTTATGACCACAAATCTGGATTTCGATCTACTGTGCTTGAAATATATGTCAATGGTCGCATGAAGCATGTAAGGCGAAGCCCCCTAATTTGGTTATACATAAGGAGAATACAAATTTTGTTTTTAGATTTAAATAAATTTTAAAGTCTTAATTAAATTGTTCGAAATGGGATTTGAAATCAATGTCTTATTTTGAAGATCAAAGCCGGCTAGCTACATTAGATTAAAGTTAATATAGAAGGCTGTGAGAGCTGGTGATTGAATCATGTAGGAGGCCCCTTAATTGTATAACAGGGAAATGGGCTGAAGTAGCGGCGAAATCGGCTTAAACTTAAATCTGTCTTTTAAATATACTAGAAATGGTCAAAAACTGCCTTACATGGAACATTGTCGAAGGATATGAGTTCTGTTCTGATTAGTACTAACTCCAATACTTGTGTTTTTTTATTTAAAAAAAAAATTCTGCGAAGTATATTCTAAAGAATGTGATGCTCTACAAGAGAAAGGAATCTGGGTTTTAACAGTAGCTGACTGGTAGCAGTGAAAAGAAACTTCAGAAATGGATACCTCCATAGCATTCATATCGTTAAACAAACTCTTAGGGATGAACTTTATCGCCAAGTCAGGAAAATAATTAAAATTTTAATTTTCATGCATGTCAATAATCTAAATACAAGTTTGATGGGCAAGAACTAGACTCAAAGAATGAATAATAATTAAATTAAAAAAACTGTTTTAAAAACGGAAGAATTCAGATGGTATTATTTTTGGAACTAAAGTGATCTCAAACTTTTGCTTTATTAAAGATATATATTCTATACAAATTTTTGTAGACTCATCGCAGATTTATTTTCCCAAATCCCCTCAGTCGAAGCTTTACATAGATATCTTCAGATACTTAAATGTCAACTAATTATAGAGGTACGGACTGACCAATCTTTTAGTGGAAGATATGATCTCAAACCCTACACATAGCCCAGCTAAAACGGCACCGGAAAAAAAATTTAATTTAAAATATAGACAATGTGATTCAGTCGAGTTGGTGAAACGGTGGGATACCCTTTACCCTTTTCAGGAAAATTATTAAAAGTCATATTTTGCATGGAAACTTTAATATTTGAGTACACATAATTTTTTATGAAGTTTGCTTAAACGTATTTTCTGATTGAAAAATTTCGGTTTTTGGGGTAAAATTATAATAATATATCACAGATGAAAGTTAATTTATTTAAAATAACAGTCAGGTAACAGTGTCTATAAGGATTATCCGAAAACAACATATTTTTACAGACGAACAGAAAAAAATGGCTTAATTGTTGTTCGAGTCTTTAATAGTCATCCATTCACAACCTTTCACTAACATTCCGAATGTTGCCACCTCACGTGAAAAAATATACCATGCCTAATTTTAATTCCTTCTTTTTGAAACTTTTAAAAATTTACATCTAAAAAATATTTTCTTATTTCCGGTGATTCTGTAATTAACACAATAAAACTCGATTACAGAACGGACGTACCTACTATAAAATAAAGAATTTCTTAATTCTCTTACTTAATTCCACAAACAATTTTCACATTTAAAAACCCATGAGCATATATATACCGATTTTGATGGTTGATTTTCTTTATACAAAATTTTCCATATTCCGAATTTAGTGGGGCTTCTGCCATGCATTACTTAACTTTTTTAAAGTGTCAGTACTTATAATTCACAACAAGTTCTAGTGTGAATTAGTAGTAGTTCAAGTGTTTTTCAATAAATACCTTAGTATTTTTAATTAGTTTTCTTTCATTGTTAACTTATTTTTTTATGATTTTAAATATGATTTTCGCCTTTATAGGATTATTTTACTGTGCGAAGAATGTTCCTTTTTTTTTTTAATTTAATTTGTTTTTTTTGGATTATGACACGTTGTTTGCTGTTGTACTAAAACAAAATGATTTGTTTTCTTTGTTGTACTCGTTGTCAAGTGAAATAATTATTTTTTGATATTCGATTTTATTTATGACAATTTTAATTAATGATAAATACTTTTAAGTATTTTCTGAACCATCTAAAAAATAACGTAACGTCTGCCATAAAAAAATTTCTTTTATAACTTTTCATGCATTACTTAAGTTTTTTACAGTGTCAGTGCTTATAATTCACAGCAAGTTTAAGCTGTGTTTGCCATAACAAGCAACTCTTTGCGACAAGACTTTGATCAGAAAAAATTAATTTTACGTTTTTATTATATGAATATTATATATGTTTCTTTTGTTTTAAGAGTATTTTTTGGATTTTGTTATTTGGGATATTATTCGGGATGTTATTCGGGATGTTATTCGGGATGTTATTCGGAATGTTATTCGGAATGTTATTATGCATGTTATTGGGTAGGCGTTTCCAATTGTACTAAAACGAAATGATTTATTTGCTTTGTCGCATGGAATAGAATAGTCGTGGATAATTTCCCTCGAAAGGTATAAAAAGCTGTTAACGATCAACAAGGGAAATATAAGTAGCCGGTGCCAGCAAAAAAAAATCAAATCCTTATACAGTACATGTATAAACATTGTTGTACCATAGTATCAGAAAATTGATTGTTTAGAGTGGATGTTTCATAACATAAATTCAAAAACCCACGATTTTTTTTTTGTAATCGGTTAGTCGCCGATATTTTGTACTTTTTTTGGTGATCACTGATGTCGAATGCGAATAAAAAAAACCCTATTTCACATTTCTGAGATATTTGGGTTAAGGATCCGGAGTCGCTCAAAATACTTATGGATTTATATTATGGAAATGCTAAAGTTAATTTTTTAATGTTTTGAAAAAGTTATCTTTTATTAAGTATTTGAGATTTAGTTGAAAAATCTTAAATTACACTGTCGGGCAAAAGTTTCCGAGCACTTCAGAATTATTTGGAATTGCTAGAAAACTGTTTCAAGTGTGTTTTATAAGTGATTGAATTATTTAATCATTTTTATTTGTTCAGTAAAGATAATTTCTCCGAGCTTCTTGTTTCGTGTAATATGAAGCCATATTTCATATTTCGCCCAATACCCTGAGCTAAATCCAATGGAACGTCTTTGGGATGAACTTGAAAGTTGGAGAAACGGCTCTGTCTTCGAATGAAACTCTCTGGATTGTATTAAAGAAGACGTGGGCTAGAACCACCAGTTCTTGAAAAACTTGCCGTGAATCGTCGCACAAGTGTCGAATGACAATGGTGGATATTTTAACGAGAATAATTACAGTTGACATAAAATATATTGAATAGTTTTTAAAAGAACCAGTCACCTGATCTAAATCCAAAAAAATTTTTTTGGAGATGAACTTGATCATCAAGACAGAAAACAGTGTCTAACTTCGAAAAAAAAAACACTCTGGATGCATTAAAGAAGACGTGAGAGTAATATATTGAATAGTTTAAAAAAAAAAATATTTTTCGAATAAAGTTTTTTCAAGTCCTACCAATAGTTTCAATACATTTTTTGAATTTTAGGGAGTAATTATTAGGTGTCCGGGAACTTTTGCCTGGCAGTGTATATTAACGTTTTGGTGCAAATAATATTTTTCAACCCATTTTTAACATTAAAATTCTAGAATCACAGCAACTTCTATACGAAAATCTCAAAACTTCGCCACTTCCTGACTGATACCTTCAGCTTGCAAACGCTTTTCAAACCTAACCCAACCCAACTCTGGAACTCTTTTATTTGCAGTCCTTTGCCGTGACAGCTTACCAAACTCACGTATCAAAGACTTTGTCAACTTTTGGCTTACCTCAAGTTACATTCTACAGGGATTCCAACAGGATCTGGCCGCCATGTAATTGACAGCCACATCATTATAAGTATGATATCATTATCGTGTATCGTGTGTATTGGAACGCCATACACAGTCATCTACAACAACAACAAAAACGGCAAGAATATCAAAAGCCAATGCCAAAAAAAAAAGAAAAAGGAAGGTAAAATGTCACAAGATGTTCCGAGGAGTGGGAAAAATTGAGCTCTAGGAATGAGTACATATAAGTATAGCTATGAGTATGAGTGAGTGTGTGTACATGGTTATGGTTATACGGGCGTGGGCTAGCAATATAATAAAGCGCAAACATTTATACACGGCACTCGACAATCAGGATGACGAGGACAAGGATGAGGAAGAGATTGGGAACGACAACGATATGAGGCCATGTAGAAAAACTCAATGAGCTGCAAATCGAGCCAAGTCAACTGTCGATATCAGCTGTGCGATATATATATACTCATATATGTATATAATCCCAATCGTAGTACCCCAACCCAAGATGAAAGACGACGAAAAAAAAAGGAATCCAAACTCTGTTTGCTATCGATTTTCACAGAACGTTTATTATTTTTATTATACGCCGGCTGTGTGACTGAACTGAAACTGGAGCTGGCTGCGGATGAGGTTGAGGATGTGGATGAGGCTGTGTCCTGGGCGCTGGCTTCTCTGGTGCCGGGGGTGTTTGGCAAATTATGGGCTTTTCATAACGTTAACAGTCGCATAAATACGCTTTTTGTGTCAACCAAGTAGAAAAAATGCGATAAAAGATTATAAAGTGTGTGTTGGTTGGTTGCACACACCAACACACACACATACACTGACGCAGTCACAGTTCTCTAGTTCCAGTCACGGGGCGGCGACATCTGTTTCCGACATCTTTTAATAAAATTTTCATCTTTATTACGAAACGATTGTTTTATGTGCCCAGCCAGGCCATGGTGGCGTTGCTTCTCTTCTGGCCACTACCGTCAACACTGTTCCTCCAACTGAAATGTGTCGAGGCTGCAACGGAAGTAGTCCTGCGGCTCGCGGCGCCCAGGCTCTGACAGTCTTGGACCCGCTGCTTAGCCCCTCTCAAGGAAGTAATTAGAATGAAGCGATTTTTAGTTGCCGCTCACAAGTTGCTCTTTACTTTCTTTCCTCTTTCCTACTTTCTTTTTTTTTTGCACCATTATGACCAAAGTTTTCTTTTATAAGTTTTCCTTGGCAAGTTCATCAGCACTTTTCACGCTGCGCTGCCCCAAGCTGCCCTACCAACGCAGTTCATGAAAATTTTATATATTTTATTATTGAATTTTTCAATTTTCCCGCACATGACATGGTAAACAGTAAGTGGTGACAGGATTGGGCGTGGATCTGGAACTGGAACTCTCTCGATGTGTATGTAAAATATGTCAATTAAAACAAACAACCACGTGTATTAAAATAATTGTTGGTTTTATTGGTTAATTTATGAAATTTATACAATTATATTAATGGGCTGTTGTTGTTGTTGTTAGGTGTCCTGTGGCGTGTGCTTGTAAGTTTTATAGTCGTTGGTGTTGTTGTTGTTTTATTCAATTGGAGCAACTTTAAAAAGGATTTGCTGCGGGATTTTGTGGATTTATGCGAAAGTTTTGGTACTTGGCTTAAGGGATGTGAAAGGATTGTAGGCGAATTTAATACTTATTGAAAGTTAAGATAAGGATAGTTAAGAAGGATTGTGTCGTCCTTCGCTAGAATCACTTAAAAACAATCATTTTCCTTAACTTAAAAATTTGGCGATTGTTAAGGACGGGCGTTTCGAAGTCTATTCTCTAAAATACTTTATTTTGTGATTATCCCACTTTTGTAAAAGTAGATGTGCCTGCATATACGCTGCCGGGCAAAAGTTTTCGGATATTTGAGAAATTATGCGGAATTGATTAGCGAACTTCAAATGAACTTGAAGCGTGCTTTAAAATTGATCGAATAAGTCTATTAAATTATCTGCAACCTAATTCATAGCTAAACTAATAAGCAAGACAACGATCCAAAACACTCATCCAATCTTTGCAAAACCTATCTGCAAAATAAACAAAAAGACAGAGCGTTGAAAATCATGGAGTGACCGGCTCAATGCCCTAATCTAAATATAATCGAACTTTTTTGGGATGAACTCGATTGTCAAGTAAGAAAGAAATTCTGTGGATTGCATTTAAGAAGACATGGGAGCAGCTGGAACCAACAGTTCTTGAAAAACTTGTCAACAGAAACGTTTTCAATTTTTAGGAGTAAATATTTTGTGCCCGAAAACTTTTTCCGGGCAGTGCATAAAAGTCTAAATTACTAGTTGGTGGTTTTTATTCCTCTTTTACTTTACCCATTTAAGGAGTTGAATGAACTTGTCTTCATTAATTTCTTTTTTACTCCTGACCTTATCGGAGGTCCCAGGCATTTACTACTTATTACTAATATTCTCTGTACCTTAAGTTACTGGGTATATATAATTAGTGTGCTTTAGTTTAGATTTTTAGCGGATATAAAATAAAAGGTTATTACTTAATACTGACTATCGTGATGAATAAAAGGATACCCAAAGTCGTTTAAAAACATTTGCATATATTCTTTAATATTAAAAAGCAATACAGAAAAAACATCGATTTTCAATTCTTTTGAGTAGAAACTATCGATGAATCGATATATCACAATTTATGTTAACCATAGACTTGTCCATGAACATTATTATTTTATTTTTCCCATACCCAGAACACCTCGGAGCACTAAGAGCCTCAAAGAAGGTTTAGATCAAGGAAAGGTGTTAGGCTAATATTTATATAAGTTCTACAAGGACTAGACGGCTAAGATAACAAAAAGGATTAGGTCATAATTTTTGCCTCACAATTCCTACTATATTATTATTTGCGAGTAATGCTCTCGAACTATAAAAAAACTTGCTTATTTCATCTACTTTATTCTTTGTAAGAACTTAGGAGGAATCATAAGAATATCATGCTTCTCAGGAAAATGGTCCGCAAAAATGTTGCAGATCAGACGAAAACTCTTAAAAATTTTATCCTCTTAAAAACTGTATCTTAACAAATAAAATAATTACTATTTTACAATACGTTTACACACATCGTCTTTAAAAAGTTAATGAATTCTCATATATCCATTTCATTCGATTAATTGATTTCGTTAAAATTAAGTTTGATAAAACTTATACAATTCTTATTTTTTTAATAATTAATTAATTTGGCAACACAACAACCCTGTCACGCTTATAAATTACACAGGCCAACATGGTTTAGTTCTTGGAAAGGTAAAGGCCATTTCCCAAGCAATTTGTTGCGTAGAATCCGAATCCGGGGTCATAATTTAATTTATTTAAGGTTATGTGTCCGATAATCGGCATAACTTTGAATAGTGATTAAATTGTAAATCGTAATTGATCTCTTAAACCCTTAAAGTAAAGGGTAAGAGTGAAACACAGACCACAAACATTTTTTTTACATAACCTCAAAAATAGGGAAAAACTCAGTTTTTCGGATATTTGTATAGCGTAATATATCAAAATCCTGACGTGATGGACCAAGAGTTGATCTTAATTAAAGCTGTACATTTTCCATATGACCTCATCGCGAATATTTAACTCTTTAAAATTTTTCTTAGTACATTGCCTCGAAAAAATATTTATTTATTATATTTTTTAATTTCACCCCAACCCTTTATGGTCAATATTATTCTGAATTTTGAACAGACCGGCTTTGATTTTTGCATTGTTTGAACGCATGAAAACACAAAGTAAACCAGCTGGAAAATTTGCATTTTTTTGACCAACGCGCCAGAAAAATAACAACAGTAACAGCAACAATAAATAAACAAATAAACAATACCAAAGAGAATGACTTTAATGAAAACACAGAAAAAATATTAAAACCCCAAAAAAATATTATATGAGTTGCATAATTAAAAAAAAAATCGGAAATCGGTCGGTCAAGTGTTCGACAGTGGGATACACTGCAAAAAAAAAATCAATTTAATATCTTTGCAAAAATTATCTGTGAGTATATAAGTCCTTTAAAAGGATAACTTTTATAGAGTGTAGGTAAGGTGTGATATTCAACAAGGGGAGAGTGCGGCAAATTATCGAAATAAATGGATTACTCTCACATAGAAAGACATTTTTACATTTTTGTAACATTTTTTAATAAATACATGGTGAGCCATCTGTTAGTTTAGTTGTTTTTTACTACTTTTTTGCACTCTTACCCAAAGTGCGCTTTATCCTTTTTCTAAAGGGTATAAAAAAAAATGTTGTGGGCTCATAACCTAAATGAATAATAAAAAAAAGCTTTTGCAATTAATATTTTTTATTGCATACAAATTGCATAATTAGTCAAAACTAAATGACAGCAATAAAAGGGAGAGAGAGCGCGGAGTAGGTAAAGAGCGAAAGTTACAGTGAGAGGAAGGGTAAAGGGTGCGGAAAGGGTATACTAGATGAATGTTTTGTTGTGATTAATAAAATTACAAGAAAAAAAAAATACAACATAGCAACAACAAAGCCCAAATGAGCAGCAGCACATGCATGCAACAAAATTTGACAGCTCAGAAGAACAACAAGGAGTAGAGCAACAACAACAAGGACACCAACAACAATATGCTTACAACATGCAGCATTAAGGGTTGCCACACTACCCAAATGAAGGGCAATTTTGGGTGTCAAATAAAAAGGCGCATCACTTGACGCCGCAAAGGGGCGCGTTATATGCCTCATTTGTCAGTAGCGCCTCGCCTGGCCTCGACTTGCCTCGGGTTTATTGTCAGACAGCAACTGTTGCAAGTCTCTCCTTCAAGGAGTAGAACATGCTCACAAGATGTTGCACGTCTCTTGGGTGGCAGTGGCATACAGGAAAAGGGCGCAACGTGTGAACGCGAATAATTTTGTGAAGAAGACATTGCACTACTTGACTTGAGGCACTTTGAGGCTTTAATTAATTTTTATGTTTTTTCCTTATGGGTTGTTGCTATGACAGGATCTCTTGGCTATTGTAGTTAGGGTATTTTTGCATTGTAGTTTAGTTTTAGGGTATGAACTGGATGTTGTAGTTGTTGAGGTGTAAGTAAGTGGGAAATTTATGTTGAGTTTTATTTGAAAATGTCACAAATGGTGGTAAGCAATTAGTCAAAAATCAACCTTAAATTTATTGCAATGCAATGGGAAAGAGATTCGGGTAGCTGGGCAGCTTGGATTGGAATAACTTTGGGCATTACTTTTGTTAATCGGACTTAAAGGAGTAAATTTTTTAATTTCTGGAGAATATTTTATCAAGGCTATCAGCGGATAAAAGGCGAAAATCCTCTGGCTGAAACCTCCAAGAGGGTGCTGGGCAATGTACTGTGGACTGGCTCAAGCAGCCAAATCAGGCACTTATCCTCCCTCGACGCTCGGGCCAGTGCATGGTCTAGCTGCGGCAATAGAGCCGCACCATCCGGATTTCCAAGTCTTTTGCTGCTACATTGGAGCCATGGCCAGAGGAGCTTGGCAGCAGGCATTAAATGCTATGGAATGGTTCCCATGGACAAAATACAACCAAACCCTCACGCGCTGGAATCCTCTAAGGAAACATCTCGAGCTTGGATGATAGCCCAAACGTCGGGAGAAAGCGTGATTGCTGTCAGACACGAAAGGAATAAATCCCCGCTGCGTGTCGCCAGTGGTCACACCTCTCTACTGGTTGGATCAGTCCAAAAAAGTTGTACAGCTACTGCCACAACAACAACGGAACAGTCCTTGGAGACTCATACTCTGAACTACAATGCTCAATCAACGCTGATATGGGAGAAGAACTCCTGCGCTCCGCAGCTAAGGGGTCCACTTCGCCCTGTAGGGATGGCCCCAAAAGGAACAAAGAAGCGCTTTGAAGGCTAAAGCCTAGTAAAAGGCCGTTCTTAAGATCAGAGATGGGATGAGTAGCAGTAAGAATATCACCCCTGAGGAGAGAAAGAAGCTGGACTGGGACGAATCAGTATGACCGAACAAGGTCGTAGACGCTACGCGAGCAAACCGGCAATGAAGGCCACTGGTGGCTAGTGTGCCCGTGAGGTCAAGCGAGCTTCTGCCAGCCAAAAGTGCAGAAGCCTCACCATAAAAGTGAGAAGCCACTGCCGAAGAGGGATACGGCGAGCGATGTGGCGTGTAGGACACTTAACCGTCGCCCTCGTCGATCGCAATGACCTGAGTCGGCAAAATGATCACCCGAGCAGTGGAAGGTAGTGAATCTGAAGCTTCTTGATGCTTTATTCCTAAGGATGGAGGACCCAGAAGCTCAGCCTACCACTTTAGACGCAGCGGAGTGGCTCGGCGGGATGAAGATCCTGAGCTGCAAGGATCGCCTAACCCTGAAGTGGATCACCGACATTGTGGCGAAGATGGACTCTCCCTGGGAGGGGGCCAAGCTGGAGGCAGTCGACAGAGCACTGAAACACTAAGGCGAAGATACTCTTTCCGAAAGTAGTCCCTACAGACCACACCCTTAAACTGCGCAAGTTGCAGTATCCTGACGTGCCAACTAAAGACTGGGTGGTGCTATATGCGGGTAAGCCGGAGAAAAAGGGTCTGAAGATGGTTTTCCAGATAAACAAGGAGGCCGAAAATCCGCAGTACCCAAGGTTCGTGAAGATGGCGTGGGGCGTAAATATCGTGTACCTGCAACTCAAAAAGTGTCTCTCGAACGACGAGAATACGAATACACTTGAGGCTGTTTTTCTGTATCTTAGCTTCACAAACCCAGAAATTATAATCCATGATGACCATGAATCGGCCCTATGCTCCTGTAGGTGTAACAATACATAAGAGGAATATGCGTGATTTGTGCAATGTATATAACTTACAGATGGAGGCACGGCAGATCCCAAGTCCTTCATGGCAAAATGTTTATTCATAATATTGGGTAGTTCAGTCAGTCCGTCCATCCGTCATACATTTTATCGATGCGTTCCTCCCATCTTCTACAACGGAGTTACCTTGTTTTCTCCCACACCCATCAAAATATGTCCTAGAAACCTACCCCATATACTTTAAGTCACTATATTGAAGTAACTTTCAATTCTCAAGAAGAATGTCGTCTACCACCGAAAAAATTTGGAAAGCCCTTAGATGGAATACGCAGAAAAATTTATTTTTGCGAAAAGAGATACAGAGTATCACATTGTCGGCCATCGCCGAGTATCAAATCGCCTATATCCCCTTTTTTTTGTCAAGTCTCTCGAATTAGAAAAGAAATAATTATTTTATTCTTTCCGTCAAAGTTTATTAGACATCTCTACCATATTTCCAATCAATTTCTCACTATCCCAAAATCTTTTGACAAATTAACTTCAATCCCAAATCCAATTGAATAACTTTAATAATCGAGTTGATTGATTGAGCTCGGCTAATCGCAGTGGCACATAATACAATGAAATAAGCTCTTAACAGGCTGTCAAAACCCATTTGGACTCATATGACTCGGTACATAACCCCCACCCAAGCTTTGGTCCATTGGTAAATGTAACGCTTAGTTATGTTACAGGACGAATGCAACATATTGCGCTGAAATGTATGCAAAGGTCGAAAATGCAGCACCCTTAGTCCTAAACCTAACCTCATAATAAAATGCCACGGAACTGGAACAATAACATTTAGATACGCCGAGATATTAGCGAAAGGGTGGCAAATGATGATAACTGTGCCACACATATGCATAGATGCACCGTTAAATAGAGCACATAGATACAAGGATATAAGGATACACATAGATACGCCTAGCATAAATAGGATTTGTTTGGAATTGGGGGGCAATAGAAATAAAAATAAAATTAGTTTTGGTCACGTGTTACGGGCGCTGTCTGATTTGGCTTATACAACCAAACCGGGCCACAACGGAAATACATTTTATATAATATAATTTATTATTTATTAATTGCTAAATTAGAAAATGCATTTAAATTAAATTTATAGACAACAAAAACAGAAAACGTTGTAGCTGCCATTCAATTAACTGTCTGATACTGTCGACTTTTGACTGAAAGTTTTTCACCCTAGGCGTGCAATTTTTAATTATCGTATGATAGCTCCGCTCCGCTCCACTCCGCTCCGATTCTGGTAGCACGGGTTTTATTTTGCAGTCCATTGGCTGCATTTGTGATGGACATTTGGCATCTGGTTTTGAACAGCTTGATGGAAACTGCAGCCCGGCTACGGCTACGGCTACTCCGGGGCTGTGGTTGCTTGCCACAACCCTTAAAGCGTTTGCTTGGCATTTGATGTTGTGGAAAATTAGCTCTGTAAATTGAAATTTTCTATTTGCATAGCAAAATATTGCTCATATTTTCATTACAAGTTAAAATATTATTCACATTTATGCAAAATACTATCTTGACATGTTTATTTTGATATGATTGACATTTTCCACTGAAAAGGGTTGTCAAAAAGGCAACAACAGTACAGTTTGCATATAATGTAATTAGTAAAACCGGGAAAAAACACAATTAAATTGAATTTTTTATTTACTCACAGCTCTCGTGTTTGTTTTGGCATTTTAATGGCATAAACTGTCAAATGATGCGATATGATAAAAAGGCACCGGAAACAGCAGCTTAACTTAATTTAAGTTTATTTCAATCTTAAATATATTTACTACCTCACATTGTTGCTTAATATGAACTGACTCAGCTTAAACTTGTCAAATAATTTGAGCTTGACTAGAACTTTTCAAAGATCTACTAAAAAAAAGTTCGAAGCACAACGCGGCAAACATCTCACGCTGCCAACTGCGACGTCAGCGTCAGCGTCAACAGGTCAGAAGCCCAGTTCAATTGAAGCTTTATTAAGCGTGCTAGAACTCAGGCGCGCAGTGCGGGTTTCGGGCGCCCAAGGTTAAAAAAATGTGTTCACTTTTGAAATAAAAAAAAACACCATTTGATGGCAAATTCCGCAGAAAACGAGCATATTTAAAAATTTGTAATACAAACTATACAATAAATTAAGAATAAAATGAAAATCTCTTTTCATCGGTTCTTGAATAATATAAAGGTCGTGCGTCAGTTTTTCGTGCCAAGACCGTGGCTCAAAATAATTGAGAGCTAATATATGATCAAATTTACGACTCGAGCAAGTGACAGAAATTGTGGAACTACAATAATTTGGTGAAAATTAACAGCCGTGAACTTCCACATTATCGTAACTTTTTGATAACAAATATAACGATTTATGACATATTATATAATGCTGCTCAGCTGAATTTGAGCATAAATTGGCCAAGACTTCAGAGTTTAGTATGGTAAAATTGAGGATAGTATGAAACGATTGAAATGCTTTTCAAGAGAAAGTGAATATAATTTCGAGCAGATGTTGCTGATATTATCTTTGCTCTCTTGCTACCATGATTCAACAATTATAGGGTGATGCCACACGCAGCGTAAACTGTTTTAAATGGATAACATTTTTTTTTGTCTTTAAAATATCGGTACCAAATTTATGTCAGTAGTATATGGTGGGCGATCTGTTGGCTTTCTTGTTAAACACTCATAATTCGGAACATATACGTCCAAAGTGGATGTTCAAAACTGCTTAATTCGTTACCGGGAACAATGATGCGCCAAGAATTATATCTTGCAAGGGCCACTTTAAACGCTTACAAGATTCAAATAACGTAACAATTGAGACCCAAGGACCATTATTCGTGTCGCTTATTCGTTCAATGAATAAGAGCACAGCCAGAATCTCATCATCAAAAAATAGCCATCGAAAACCGTAGAGCTAGCCGCAGTGGCTATTTGGGTGATATTATTTTTCATACAGAATTTATTAGTTACAAACTCGCATATGGTATATATATTTGCCAATTTTTATAACCAAATCAACAGACGGCTCACCCCATATTTTGTTTCAGTCTTAACGCTTGTTTGAATTTTGACCAAATTCGTTTACTATTTCATATTGCAACCTTGCCAAAATTGAGAAAATATAAAAATTTGAGTAAAAAATTTTAAAAATATATTTCAATGCTTTAGAGGTTAAGAAACAGCCCAGTCAGTTCTCATTTTGTGAGAACTTTGGATATTATTGCATTTTTGGGGCATCCAAAGGGCTGAGGGGACCTTAAGTAGACACAATCTTGTAGCCCACATATGTTCCTAAAACTAAGCCTCAAACAACTTTCAGTTCTAGCTGCTCTGAGGGCCTCGAAATTGAGTTTTATAAAAGACTGCGGGGCAAAACGCGCCATACTGGATAGCGCGGCTTTCGCAGGGTTTCTTGCTAAAAAAAAGTGGGAAACATGAAAAATCAATTTTACAAAGAAATTGTATTTTGAAAATGTAAAGGAAATTTCAAATTCCTTCAATAACTTAACGCGAGCGGTTTCCATTTTTTCGGTACGGATGAATTTTTTTGTTCTGTTTGCTCTGTTCCTCCTGTGCCAGAGCTTTCATAGGCTCGGAGTCGGTATAGATGGCTGGAAACGCGACGTTTTCCGCCTCGGCGTAAAGTTTGCGTGGGCCAAAACTAAAAAAGCTTTGGAGCATTTCGCCCCAAAGGTATATTTTCAAGTCGGTAACGCGTGTTTTAAAAGCGATCTAAAACTTTGCCAAACCGATTTTATTTTCGTGTCCATCACCCGCAAATAACTATAAAAAACCACTTTCAATCACATCCGATAAATTAATTGACCGAAATACGATATTTCATTTCACCTGGTCACATGGTCGGTCATTGTGTTGTCTAATGAGAGTGACCAACGATGATTCCTAACTGACCGATCTAAGTACCCCACAAATTCCAGCCTAACGCCAGGTATTTTCCATATTTCCCTGATAGCCGTTTCCAGAGGTGAGCTAATGTGAAAAGTCTGCCCCTCAGGAGCTCTGCACTTCGAGGTCGTTTTTGCATGGGGTCGTGAGGTCGATATCTACTACCATTCAAAGAAGTCGAAAGCCCAGTCAGCCGCCATATCCATTTAAATCGCATGACTACGAAAGTATCAAAAAGCTTCGAACAGACTTAAGCCCACATCGTGTTCTTCGCGCCATAGGAGATCTAAATTTCTAAGAGATTATGCTAAAAAAATTATTTTTCTTTAAAATTTTAATTAAATAGACTTTATTAATCGCTATTAATAATTATTCATTGGGTAACTTCTTCCATCTTAACATAGAGTCACCTTTTACTAATTATTCTTCTTCTTTTACTATTTCCTGAATATTGATTGCTCTTTTACAGCTTAAGTCAATTTCACAACTTTGGTAAGAATTTGTCTCCGCCGAATTTTAATTCCGCCCCTGTGCAAGCCACTTAAGCTAGTCTGGCCTCAAATTCTTGCAGAATAGAAATCACAAATTGAGTAAAATAAGTTCCACAGTGCGTAAACATTCATTACGGCAGTGTGAATATTTTTTAATACAAAATGAATGGCAAAACTTTTCAAATATATTAAATAAAATATATAAATATGATATTTAATATAATAAAGTGTTTATATTATATAAATACACGAATAAATCTGCTAAAATTGAGTAATAAATATGATGCTAATAAATTAAGCCAAAGGCATGTGGAGTCTTATAAATTTTAATAAAAAATTATTAAATAAATTAAACTAATTAATTTAGCAACATTTGATACATCTGTGAATTGTGATAAATTGTTTAATTATAATGATTGTGATATTTTGCAACAAAATTATTTAGTTGATCAAATAATAATAAACCAATAAAAAATTATTAACAACAATAATGAAGTCATTATCGGATAAACTACAGCTCTTGCATATTTTTTAAAAATTAAATCAACAAGCCAGTTATACAGTAAACAAAAATAAAAAAAGTAAAAAAAAAAACACTAGTAGCTACTTTATTAATTAAATAACCATTTCCATATTAATTAAATGCGTGTCGTGCGGCGAGTTCATAATTTAAGTCAAAACTATTTGCAATGGGTGAGTGTACAAATATATCGTATATGAGTATAAGTGTATTGATATTGATTGTGATTGACTGTCTATATAGTTTATAACAATTGCATCAAGTAATAAAATAAAAAATATTACGCGAAAAAAACGAGTCTGACCCACTTACGCTGAAATTTTGACCGCTGAGGTCAGCCAGCAATATGCGGCCCTTTGGCAGCGAATGTTGTAAAGATGTTTTTAATTTTTATTTTTTACGTACATTAAATATACAAAAAAGTTATTCAATTAGTCATAAAAATGTAGGCAGCAGTTGTGCCATACAATAAAGTCAACGAAACATGAAATAAAATATGTTAAAAATGTGCTCAGATAGTTGCAAATAATATAATAATAAACAAAAAATTTGAATTGAAGGTGAACTAATATGAAATATTAATAATGTGAACTATTTACCTACAGTATCTATAAGACAGTATCTATAAGATATGTTATAAAAAATTCCTATAATGCACTAGATACTAATCAAGTATCTTGGAAATTTTTCGGAATGACTTGCTTATCAATAACAAGTTCTAAATGAAAAAATTACATATTAGAGTCAATAATATTGTAACAAGGCGTAATAAGACAAATGCATTTATTTATTATTATATCGGAAAAGGAATTAGTATCGTAAGTCGTATGCGATAACTAGTTTGATTTTTATGGCATAATAATATTTAAATCTCAGTGCATTACATAGTAATCTATAGGGGATTCCTGATACGGATCTCGCAGTCTGTATTCATTATTACTATTATATTATTACTCTGTGGATAGATTCAAGGGTAATATTGATGTCAAATATATAAAGAAGTTATAGAAATGTCCATAAAAATATATGTATAGAGGTATAGTAAAAGGTATTTACAAAATTGAAAAATAAAAAAAAATTAAAAGACCAAAAAAAAATTGATAATTTCCCTCTAACCGTCTACCCCAAATAAACATTCTTATCTTCAATATCATAAAAGCATAAAAATCGAAGAGATTAAACCATTTAAGTTTAAATATCCAAAATATAAGTAGAATCCATAAGCAGATAAAGATAATCGACTGGTCTTATTTTTATTTCTATCTATAGTGTTAAAAGATTATTTATTTAATAAATGTGAATTGTATATGTAAAGTTATACTACCAATTGGGGCCAGTACTTTTTATAATTAATTATTTTACTTATGTTTATAATAGTAATGAAATAATACTGTCTAAAATAAATAAGCAACATATTATTTCTATCGCTTTCCATCCTTAAAAATTTCTCTGTTTATTTTTTTGAAAAATGCGGAAAGAGTATCTCATTGTCGGATTTTAACATATTTTTCGTGCTGTAGCCAAATTTTAAATATAAAATTGAACATACTATATATTCCATTTCCATTCAACCTAGTTAATTAGCAGCAAATTGTGAATAAAAAAATTATTTTTTTTATATTTATTTTATATTTTATTGGCCGATTAACCGATAACAAAAGCTTATGACTTAATATTGAGTACAATGAAATTAATCGCTGCACATAAGATGTAATGTAGCTTATGGTAAAATTAAGATAAATTTCAGAAAAAAATAATTCTGAAAATTGTTTAATTAATTTTTGATTTGTCATTAACTTAATTTTATAGTATTTTTTAATGTATAGCACGTGCAAGTCGAGCGGATCGTGTTCTTTTGATCAGTTAAACGATATTTCGACATCTTTCAAGCATGTTAAAAGATGATTTAAACGATATCATAAAACGCGACTTATAATCGTAGCGCAAGCCAGATTTATAATATAATTACTACTTAATACGCTCATCACTTAAATTTGACTTGGATGAACTGATTTTTCAGTATTTCTAAAGAATTCCTGACAGCACCAGTCAAGTGTAATTATTTTTTATTGACTTATTTCGATAATTGTTTTGTTGTTGATTTTATAACAGTAAAATACAAATATTTATACTCTAGTTGGGTATATTTGGTTTTCTACAATTTATGTTATATACGTTAGCTATTATTTTTAAATCTAATTTCTAAAACTCATTTAGAAACATGTTTTTATTTTAATTCTATTATATTTTTCTAATGAACAGAAAGCTTAGTATCAATGGTATTACTTTGGTAGGCTTACTTATGTACTTACATATTTCTTGAAAATATGGGTTCTTGTTGGGCTTAGGCCTGTATCGCTCGGCCTCCATTCTTCTGTTCGCCGCTTTTTTTGGGATACCAAAAACATTTACAGCGGCCTCGATAGCCTAGCGTCAGTGCACTAGAATATTCTTCCAGAAGTTGTGTGTTCGAATCCCACATAAAGAATGGTCCTGAACTTTCCACTCTTCCTTTTCTGTTCTATATCCTTATCACTTACTCCCACTATCGGTATCTCAACGAGCCATTTCTTGGCCTAAGTGAGTTGGGGCGCTATGTCCCAATAATTCGTAATACATTTTTATTAATACCTCATTTACTACAACTATTGTCTATTTCGTATATATCTGTTCCATCCTTTAAAATATGTAGCATAAAATTCCTGTGGGACCTCTCTTTGATCCCTTCAAAGGCAAAGACGACTTAGATTTGTTCTGAGAAAAAATGAGGTTTTTAAAAGATCGTTTTCCGACAGTATTTCACGCATCTTGCATGGCCTAGATCTTTTTTCGTCTCGTCTATTCCGCAGCTTTTGTTGGGCTTTCGTAATTACTGTGCCAGTCCCCAGCAATAAAATATTTTTGTACCCGGTAGCGAAATGCTTCTGAATCTCGATATCGAGAATTTTTATCAGCAGTAGACATTTCTGTAAATCAATTTTATATAGAATTTTATTCCTAAAATAAAAAGTATGAAATAAAAAATTAAATTAAAAATTTAAAAAACCCCCGAACTTAAGTAATTTTCATTTAAAAAGTGAAAAATAATAAAAGAAACTTAATGTTAAAGTACCTAAGAATCTATTAATAATTCTAAAAAAATACGTCGCGTTGGGGGACCCGCGAGGGCAGACGTCGTTGACGGTCGTATCTTACATGCAAATTTTTGAAGTAATTCTATGAAAGTTTTTGAAGTATTTTCTTAATTTTGCTTTTAAGTTAATCTTTGTTGCTTAATTAGACTATTTGTATTTAAATTGTTAGTTTAGGAGCGGTCCCCCAACGCGACGTATTTTTTTTAGAATTATTAATAGATTCTTAGGTACTTTAATATTAAGTTTCTTTTATTATTTTTCACTTTTTAAATGAAAATTACTTAAGTTCGGGGGTTTTTAAATTTTTAATTTAATTTTTTATTTCATACTTTTTATAGGTAGGTTAGGTTAAGTTAGACTTTAGTATATTATAATATACTTACTATAATTTAGATTCTTGTTAAGGTATAGATTACATTTAAGGTCAGCTCGTTTGCTTTTTTTTACGCATTCTCCCCACTTTCACTCCCCACAACTTTTAAATGGCTCGACCGATTTTCATCATGTCTAGGAACACTCGCACATAAGTCACCTTAATACAAAAAAAAAACTAAATTGAAATCACTGCATGCGTTCGGGAGTTACGATGCCACAGACAGACAGACAGTCAGACAGACAAATTTTAAGCCAATCGGACAAAGTTGATGTTTTTAACTTCAAATGGCCATAACTTCTAAACGAGAAGAGATAGAGCAAAAATAGCCTCAGATTCGAATCAGTGGCGTCGTCAGCTTCAATAGGACCAAATTTTAGGCCAATCGGACAAAGTTGATGCTTTTAACTTCAAATGGCCATAACTTCTAAACGAGAAGAGATAGAGCAAAAATAACCACATTTTCGAATCAGTGGCGTCGTCAGCTTCAATAGGACCAAATTTTAGGCCAATCGGACAAAGTTGATGCTTTTAACTTCAAATGGCCATAACTTCTAAACGAGAAGAGATAGAGCAAAAATAACCTCAGATTCGAATCAGTGGCGTCGTCAGCAACAATAGGACCAAATTTTAAGCCAATCGGACAAAGTTTATGTTTTTAACTTCAAATGGCCATTACTTCTAAGAGCAAAAATAACCTCAGATTCGAATCAGTGGCGTCGTCAGCTTCAATAGGACCAAATTTTAAGCCAATCGGACAAAGTTTATGTTTTTAACTTCAAATGGCCATAACTTCTAAACGCGAAGAGATAGAGCAAAAACGCAAAGAGATAGAGAAAAAATAACCTCAGATTCGAATCAGTGGCGTCGTCAACTTTAATAGGACCAAATTTTAAGCGAATCGGACAAAGTTTATGTTTTTAACTTCAAATGGCCATTACTTCTAAACGAGAAGAGATAGAGCAAAAATAACCTCAGATTCGAATCAGTGACGTCGTCAGCTACAATAGGACCAAATTTTAAGCCAATCGGACAAAGTTTATGTTTTTAACTTCAAATGGCCATAACTTCCTAAACGCGAAGAGATAGAGCAAAAATAACCTCAGATTAGAATCAGTGGCGTCGTCAGCTTCAATAGGACCAAATTTTAAGCCAATCGGACAAAGTTTATGTTTTTAACTTCAAATGGCCATAACTTCTAAACGCGAAGAGATAGAGCAAAAACGCGAAGAGATAGAGAAAAATAACCTCAGATTCGAATCAGTGGCGTCGTCAGCTTCAATAGGACCAAATTTTAAGCCAATCGGACAAAGTTTATGTTTTTAACTTCAAATGTACATAACTTCTAAACGCGAAGAGATAGAGCAAAAATAACCTCAGATTCGAATCAGTGGCATCGTCAGCTTCAATAGGACCAAATTTTAAGCCAATCGGACAAAGTTTATGTTTTTAACTTCAAATGGCCATAACTTCTAAACGCGAAAAGATAGAGCAAAAACGCAAAGAGATAGAGAAAAAATAACCTCAGATTCGAATCAGTGGCGTCGTCAGCTTTAATAGGACCAAATTTTAAGCGAATCGGACAAAGTTTATGTTTTTTAACTTCAAATGGCCATTACTTCTAAACGAGAAGAGATAGAGCAAAAATAACCTCAGATTCGAATCAGTGACGTCGTCAGCTACAATAGGACCAAATTTTAAGCCAATCGGACAAAGTTGATGTTTTTCTCCCCACTTTTACTCCCCACAACTTTTAAACGGCTCAACCGATTTTCACCAAACATGTCTAACAACACTCGCACATAAGTCACCTTTAATACAAAAAAAACTAAATTGAAATCACTGCATGCGTTCGGGAGCTACGATGCCATAGACAGACAGACAAACAGACAAACAGACACGTCAAACTTATAACACCCCTCTTTTTGCGT